>QEAR01000096.1:0-78226 GCA_006535965.1 Spizellomyces sp. 'palustris' | reverse complement strand
AAGGCCTAGTAGGATTTCTCTCGTGGTGGTGGGCCTAGTTACCCGGTTAGACCAACCGTGATGTATTGCATGTGTAATTAGGCCTAGTGGTGGTAGTTGGTTAGCTTTTCCGGGCTGGTTGTCGCCAGGCCCAGTGGTTCAATCCACATTGGTGTATTGTGTGTGACATTTGTTATTGCCAATACACTACTTCTTGATGCTGCACATCTGGAAATTAAATGAAGCTACCAGCCACCGGAACACTTTGGCAGCGATCCGCGACCTCCGAATCGTCCGTGGATGAGAAACCTTACGGACAGAAAGGGAGCATAGCCCGATCGAGGCGCTGGTATGCTTTCGAGGGGCCTGAATGATCCATCAGCGAACTTCCAGGGTCCGTCGCAAGGTGGGCCAGAGCAGCCAACAGGCAGAATTGGGCTCGCCAATGTGGAAGATATCATTGGAGAAATTGCGTCCATCCTCTATTCCTATTACCGCGATGAAATCCTCTCCATCCTTTCCCAAGAAGATGCTACAAAGCACTACTCGGTGGAGATGGACATGAAGGACCTCGGGGAGATCAATCAGCAGATTACCATGTACACTTGCGAGTTTCCAACGCAGGTGCTCCCTCTTTACGACATTGCCCTTCAGCATGCTCAAAAGCATGCTCTGGCTACAACCCCCTTGGCCGGGCATCTCAAGTTTAAGCCCCGGGTCCACGTTCGAATATTTATCGGTCCTCCCTTTGCACCCAATGAGACAAACATTCACCGTGTGCCTCGTAGCGACGAGGTTGGCAAGTGGCGTGTATTAAAGGGGACAGTGGTGAGAACGGGTGCGGTGAGAATGTTGGAATCTGCCAAAGTTTTCCAATGCACAAAGTGTGGTGGGCGATGGGAGGTGACGAGTGACAGAGAGCAATTCAATTCAGTGCCAAAACCAAAACGTTGCGCTGTCGATGATGGCGGCATGAAGCAGGGATGCGCCGGTGCAAAAATAATAGAAGTCGACGTGGGGCAAGGTGCGCGACCGGACGTGTGCAAGGATTACCAAGAAATAAAGGTTCAAGAACCAGTAGAGAAAGTTGGTTTAGGGACGATTCCACGCTCAATAGCGGTGATACTGGAAGACGATCTAGTGGACCAATGTAAACCAGGGGATGATATCTTTGTCACTGGCACGGTCATACGTAGATATAAACCCTTCAAAGTGGATGAGAGATGTGATGTCGAAATTGCCCTAGTTGCGAATCATGTACGAGCGGTAAACGAGCAGCGACCGGCGAATACCACATCCGATGATGAATTAAGACGAGAGTTTGAGTCATTTTGGGAGCGATGGCGCAAGGAAGGAGAAGTACTACGAGGTGAGATTCTATGGTTTGGCATGTCGGAAGTGAGGGAGCTGATCATCCTTGATGATATAGGACGTGACGTTTTACTTAAGAGCTTTTGCCCGAAGATATTTGGAATGTATATTGTCAAGCTAGCGATTATGCTGGTGCTGATAGGAGGCGTAGAAATGCACCAAAGTGGAATGAAAATAAGGGGCGATTGTCATATCCTATTGGTGGGGGATCCAGGTACATTAGCTTGCGGACGAATTCTTGATTTCATGACTTAATCGCAATGCTCGCCAAACTAGGAACTGGAAAGTCACAGTTCTTACGGTATGCTTCCCGCGTAAGCCCACGCTCTGTGTTAACAACCGGCATTGGTTCTACCAATGCTGGGCTCACATGCGCCGCTGTGAAGGACTCTGGCGAGTGGCAACTGGAAGCTGGGGCGTTAGTGCTTGCGGACAGGGGCCTATGTTGCATCGATGAATTTGGAAGTATTAGAGAGCACGATAAAACTGCAATTCACGAAGCCATGGAGCAGCAGACCATTAGCGTCGCAAAGGCAGGGTTGGTTTGCAAATTGAATACCAGGTGCTCAATTCTGGCAGCGACCAATCCTAAGGGAAAGTATGATCCGACTCGCGATGTTGAGATAAACATCGCTTTGGCGAGTCCCCTGTTGAGTCGTTTTGACCTGGTGTTAATCCTTTTGGACCGCGAAAATGAGGACTGGGATAGGTCAGAAACATCGCATTGCACTTGAAGATCTGCTCTTACTCACCTGCTAATGCTTTTGCAGATCTGTATCTACCTTTATCTTGGATATGGAGTCACAACTACCGGAAACCACAATGGGTGCATCATTAGATGAACAGAAGGCTGAATTGTGGCCCTTGGAAAAGATACAAGCCTATATCGCATACGTCAAAGAGCACCGGTCCCCTCGCCTAACGGAAGGTGCCAACGAAGTCCTCAAACGGTACTATCAAGCTCAGCGAAAGGCGGACTTGCGAAACGCGGCACGAACTACAATCCGCCTACTTGAGAGTTTAATCAGATTATCACAAGCCCACGCACGCCTGTTGAATCAAACAGAAGTCATGGTTCGCGACGCGGTCGTGGCTGTCATGCTAATGGAGACGTCTTTGCAAAGCACCGCAATCGGTGGGGTGGAGGGAATGAGGAATGCGCTACATGATGGGTTTGCAGAGGACCCAGATAAGGAATACCTCAAGCACGAGACTTTGATTCTGCGAAAGCTTGGTCTTGAGCACTTACAGATTCATGAAGAAGACGGCTCTCTGGCGAAGGCTCAGAATGAAGGATCAGGAAATCAGCCTGGAGAAGAATCGTCTGACCATGAGGATGATAGTGAAGAAGAGCGCCCGTTATGTTCGTGGGAACCAACGCCTCCCCGAACTGTAACCAAGCGACGATTGGACAATGCAGAGCCAGAAAATGAGAAGCGCAGCAAAGTTCAGGACCATACTGAAAGTGAAGCAGATGGAGAAGATATAATGACACCGCAGGGATCCCAGACGAGGCCTTCCAAGAGCACGGGGCATGCCAGTTTTCGCCGCACTACCAACCCGAAATCGCAAACCGGGCCTTCACAGCGGAAGGTACTGCCCATTCCAAATTCGGGAGTGTCTCCACCCCACGTCCTGCTTTCGTCTCCAGCCAACGCCACTGACGAAGACAATACCGACCCGGACGTTATGGCAGAGCTTGGTCTTTTGGGGAACAGCCTGCCGAACGTTGACCAAAATGTGTCTCTCTTCAACTCTCTTGGCATGTCACAAATAGATCATAGATCAGATTTTGGTTAATGTTTTCTGCCCACAGTTTTAACATTGTCCATTTCACATCTTAACTGCGATTATAAACAAACCCAGCGGATATCACGTGAGATTTCGATCACTTGGCGACCCCGAGAGGGGAATGCATTCCTTACCACCTCTTGGTACGCAGATCTACAATTTCACGGTAACTGACAATGCAGCGAAGCGGGGAGCCTTCCTGGTATGTACAAGTTATTGAGCGTGTAGCACATCGTAGCAAGGTCTAACATGCAATGCTGATACCCTTTGCTTGCTGGAAGGGTCGACAAGGCCAAGATGGGTGGGTAACTCAACCCAAGTTGGTCGATGCCCTTGGTGCGATATCAACTGTATTCTTCTGGTCTCTTTCAGGGTTCTTGATGGGTGCATCGGCGGGCATGTGTGTTGGCTTCTTGTACGGCTCCCTAACAGTCCTACGGTGAGTGCCGTTCGCTTTGGATCTACGGCCTGCGTTCTAGTTCATGGAAGTAAAGCATGGGTTAAATACAATACTGATTCGTCGATTTATTGTTCTTGTTTCATGCAAATTACAGAGGCGGTCCTGAACCTGGAAGGTAGGTACACCCTTCCAATCTTGCAAAGTTTTAAGTTTATCAGTTGTTTTTTACATTTGGCACATTTCATAGGGGCTACATGTCAACGGTTGGAAAGTATATGCTGCAACACGGTGCTATGTTGGGCTTCTTTCTGAGCATTGGAGCTTTCTTGGTGAGTAGCACAAAAGGCGGTGGTTTCCGATGCAACCGAAAACCCGTGGAACCCGCTATACTCACACACTTTTGTGCTCTGCGATTGCAGCGTGCAGAGGAACAGCGTATCGAATATCCACAACCCAAGTCGTTTACGCCATGGGGTATACGACAGGCCAGATTACCGATTGTCGTGGAACGGACGCCCTTGCGTGCACCCACCCGAGATGGCCGCTCGTCCTTTTAGACTCGAAAGAATTGCACATTGCTTTTCAAAAATACATCATACGCTTGCTAAAGGTTGACGAATGCTACCATTAAATGTGTGGGTTTTAGACCCAGCAATTAAACCATTAAATACAAATCATTTTGAATCCATCCCACACAATCAGTGATCATTTCTATAGCAGGATCTTGATTTTGTGACGAGATCAATCTCATGCCCCTCTCAAATACCGTTCTCCTTCCATCGCCGAAAGTCTTATAATATATACAGGAGTAAGGAGGTGTGTAGATTTTAAACTTCGCTGTCTTGGAGTAACATGTTTGGGACACCATCTTTGATCGGGTAGACGTGACCGCACCCATTGCACACCATTTGAGCCTCCTTCACTCGTGTCTTTAGAACAGAAAAATGAGTGATACACTCACGATGACAATACCCAACGTTTACCCACCTCCAATGCAACTTGATGCACTTTTCGCAGAAATGCCTCGTCCTGAACATCTGGCAGCTCTTTTGGCAGCTCTGCCACACCCAGCTATTTATATCATGGGCAAGCGCAAAATGAGACTTGACCAAGCTACGAACAAAAATCGCTTGTTCTCTTACCGCAAAGGCAGTGTGAACCAGTACGTTCCAGTCCAATTTCGGTATTAGCCGACGAATAAAGTCTTCATTATACTCTGCGTCCAGCGATTCGAGCTCGACTCCCTTCAGCTCCAATGGATAACTTTGAGAAGGGTCACAGCCTTTTGCGTGGCATTGCAACATGTTATGTGTAATGAGCCTGTAGGTAGGTACATTGGGCATAAGTTACATAAAAATACACTGAAATCGTGCTGCTGTGTTTACCTCATGTCTACTGATCTCTGGCAGAGGGAGACGTGGTCGAGAAGATGCTCAGAACGGAGAGTGAAATTTGCTGTGCCTTCAGTTGTTGGTATGGCAACCACTTCGCTTACAAGGGGTTGTGTAGAGTCAGATCATTGCTGCCAGATACCTGCGGAATCATTTCGCAGATGGAAAGTATGATAACATGCTGCACTTGCGGAAGAAGTGGGTATTTGTTACCTTGGTCGCCCTGACAATGTTAGTCTTGGGCTTTACGTTGGCTGGAGCGGGAAAACGGAATAATATGCGACTCTGGCGGGGAACGCAGGACACTCATGTTGCATTCACAACGCCAAAGAGCAAAGGCACCCACTTTCAGACGCAGGACTTGACAGAGCAAATAGATGGGAAATCAAGTTCGCTATCTGGTTCACGGAAACCGGGAGAAGTCATCATGGGTAAAATGGTCAACGAAACCTTAAAGTGAGTACTGCAATTCCGGTGCTACTGTTGTACAAAAAACAAAAGTGGATATCTCATAACTTTGGCCAAATATCCTTAGAGCGGAGCTGGGTAGATCAGCATGGCGGTTGCTGCATACAATGGCTGGCAAGTTTCCAATAGAACCTACAATCGACGAACAAGAAGCTATGCGGGACTTTGTTTATCTGTTTGCCCGACTATATCCTTGCGGCGATTGGTATGTGATATGATGCGAGCTTGTTCCATCTTTGCGTATCCCGAGCTAATATTATGTGTCAGCGCACGGCACTTCAAGGTTGTCCTGGAGGCAAATCCTCCCGATGTCACTACGCGCGAAACCATTTCACAATGGGCCTGCAAAGTGCACAATGTGGTCAACGAGCGATTAAAGAAGCCTATTTTCGACTGCGCAAAACTTGCAGAGACTTGGAAGTGCGGATGCGCGGAGAATGAGGAAGAAATGTCGTCCTAGTTACCTGCTGGATCAGTGATAGATATGATTGACGCAAATTCCTTAATGTCTATATGTACCCATCCCATAAGCAATAGACCCTATGTGGAAGAGTGGGTTAGATTACTGTACGTATTATCGCGATCTTATCACATTAAGTCAGCCAGGCAAGCTATTTAGCTACACATGGGTACTTTCTCCCGTTGTAGACAAACGTCCCGCCTATGGTAGATATCTTCCAGGATGTTCTCAAGCTTGCCGTTGACACCACGACACCCATCTGTAACTTTCTGTGCCCATAAAAAGTATTCGCGTACTCGATCTAGCGTCCTGTAATCCGCACACGTTAGCTGTAGCAGGCACTATTCGTGTTTCATTCGAATTGACGTACATACCAATCAGCTGGCGGTTCCCGTTGTAGATCCCGCAGGTTATAGATCTGCCATTAGATACGACGAATGTAAGTTATATTTTGGGAGCCATAAATTGAGAAAATACGCAAATACCTTGTCGGCCATCTTTACCAGTTTGGCCTGAAATATAATGTGTTTGTAAACCATTCTTTAGGAGATTCATTTGACTCGCTCCTACCTTATCCGATTTTTTAGGAGCATTTTCTACTTGCAGGCTGCTCAGTATTCAAAAGTCAATATATTGATCTTGTTGAGTTCAACGTGCCCCAACACACCGCTTCCGGTCTGATTTGGGTAGAGTTTTATCGTCTGTGCATTCCGCTACGATTTGACGTACTTCGTTGCCAAATTCTAGCGCTAGCTATAGTGCCGTGTCAGCTGTGCGAAGATGTTCTACCTAAAGAGTTTCGACACACCTCCTCGAAACTCGTATCGGTGTCTTCAACTGTCGAGTCATCTGTCAGGCGATTGCACTATACTATTATGCAAGTGACATCGCACCTGTGTCATGAAGCACTGCCGCTTGCAGCGTAGCAATGTCCTGCACGTCGCCTTCATACCAGAGAATGTGCGCCCTTATAATGCGGCATCACATTAGCAAAGGTTTCACCAACATGGTTCAGGTTTGGCGACTTCTTACACGCCAATGGGATGGTTTACATAGGGTGTTCCGGCAGAGTCCTTTCGACGTTGAGTCGAGTGCTTCAATGCAGCAAAGTGGATAGCGTGCAGCAGCTGGCCGACGGGTGGAGTGGACATTGTCTTTGCTCCCCAAAATGCCCAAAGAACGATCGCAAGATATCGTCTAACCCGTGCTACGCGTGTGCCAGTTCAGCAATTGCGTACTCGGGGTCTTTGAATAAACAATCCTTCTCCTCGTGGCCCCCACCATTCCTTCAAGGCTTGCTGTTCACCTCGAACTTGGTTTTCAGCAAAGAAAGGCGATGAAATGCCAAACAGAGAGACCCATCAGAATTTATCTACTGGTTAAAACTTTTAAAAAGCTTCATGAATTCAAGGGGACGTTCTAAGCAACGTCCTGCCTTCCCCATAGACGGAGCATAGCAAAGCACGCGCTGCTCAAAAGCGTCGCAATGCGATGCAATGTTCATCTCCCGCTGTCGTTTGACCAAGAGTGTGATGGAGAGCTGGAATGGCCATAGCAACGCGGTTGTTAGGCGGGTCGTTGGGAGTTGCAGTTGCCATGACATGCCAACCGGATCCGCAAAGGCAACCGACTTCACGAAAGGATCTCAAGCTGGTTGGCGGCGAGAATTGCGCTCTCACTGAGAGCTCTACTTGCATCTTCTGTTGCATTCACCATGAGCCAAAGCTTTGCTACCCTCTTTCGGTCGTCGGGATTCGCCGCGCTCGACTCTGCCGGTCAGCAGGCATTGAAAACACTGGCTGGTCAAAGAAAGGCCGGAAACTGGGGTCTCAAGCATGACCTACCAAAGAATACCCAAATTCACTACGTGCAAGTCTCACAGCACGATCATCCCTGGACGAAAGCTCCCAAGTATAAGTCCGCCTCTGATCGGGTCAGACTCTTGCAACGATGGAAGGAACTCATGCCGGCCGTTGGCGAGATTCCACCTGCGAGAGCAGAGGCAATGAATACATTTGCAAGAGATCCCGGAGCACGTCTGGAGGCCGTAAATGGGAAGGCTGCGGACTGGACGCCGAGACCCCAACACGTGGCAAAAATGACACCAGAGGAATGGGCGGAAAAGGTGGCAGAAGCACGACGCCGACGAAAAGAGTTCAACTCCCAGTCGTTTAATCGCGGGACTTGGACACAGTTCCTCAATGTTTCCGGACCGATTGAGGGATCGTACGCCTCAGACACCCCCCTGGGTGTCCCGGTACATCCACCGACATATCGTATCGCCAAGGAAGAGAGCCAGAAACCTGTGAAGGGCCGATTCTTGAATCCAGTTTCCATATCAACGAGAGGGAACCAGCATTGGGCTATCGGTGTGGCTGGAATAGTAGCTTACATGCACAGGGGCCAGAATTTAGAGTACAACAACAACGGACATAGGGCCGAAAGGAGTCCACTAATGGATTTCGTAGTACAACACGCGGAGTTTGACGAGTTTGGACAGCCTGAGGTGGTCTTAGGAACCCCTCCTAAGAATAGGTTCATGGTCAACAAAGCTGAGGGAGATTCCGTGAGCGCTTTCAGCGTTGCTGCCTCGTTTGGAACGCCCAAAGAGTCCCAAGCATCTGACAATATTCTCAGTATTCTGAAGGCAATGAACCCTGGAAAGACAGCCCCCTCCCGTAGGGAAGGTTTTTCCTTTACCAAGCTGCTGGGGAAAGACGAGCCCGATAAAAAAGAATGAGAGCACCTTATAGAATGTGGTCTGGCAGCTGGCGGGGATAGAAACTTGTAATATCATTGTGTACATTTGTGGCATGTCGGTTATCATGAAATACTCTTTCGTATCGTATTTCTATCCTCTGGTGCTGCGCCAACATGGCAGTGATGTACGTTCCGTTCCGCCAGTAACAAGGCCGATAATGAAATCACTTTGGAAATGCACTCTGTTGATTGTATTTACATACGCAATAAGAAGCAGGGGGAGTACGACAAAGTACGGCCACAGTCAGCCGCGCATTAGCGTACAGTGCTTTAAAATCCCATGCTCGAACGTAGCAATGACAGCGATCGAGAACGCCAGCCCATGATAAGATAACTTTACACAATTTGAGAAACGCAGGGTTCCCGTGAAATCCAAAAGGTAATAGGTTGGTCTAGTCTCTTCATAGGAGGTATAGGTCCAGGAACACAAAAGACCAACCGACGTGATGACAAAGAAGGCAAGATCGTTGTCTAGTGATTGGGTTTGAAACAGACCCATGTCAAAGCGAACCTGGTCACTGAAATGGGCAGCCCAGGAACAAACGCCAGGCGGGAGTTTTAGATTCCTTGATGGACCGATAGATGCGATCATTGATAGGTGACGCTTTGGTACATTCTCATTCTTCTCGTCGTCACCTTTCCTAAAACCGTTGTGAAACATTCGCCGAAGCGTGCGATTATTGGTTGTTGTTGGGTCTTGAGCGGTCAATAGTGCATATGCAAAATGGACGCAAAAGACCCTTTCCCACACGACGTCTTCATTGCATAATCGATACCATGCTCTGCACACGCTTGATAACTTGCCTCTGTCATCATAACTTCTCATGGCAGAGGCCAATATCAGCGCCTGTATTTCATCGGGCAGATCAAGCAACGTTCTATCACCCTTCTTACTTCCTCCGCCTACGGGTATTGAAGGCGACCAAGTATTCGTCGTAAGCCGCGGTGCACACGACCTTCCCTCGTGACATAGTCGCCAAATCTCCGTCATTAGCGGACTCAGGTTTAAGCAGTCGCTCTTGTCAGAGTGGGCAAAAACGCACTCCCGTCGATTTCGCAATTTGCAAGTTTGTCCTCTTGAGCACCATGAAACGGCACGTTGGTCGTGCCGAAGAGTACAATTACTTCCTTTTGGACATCCTGTTGGGTTTCTTGATACCACGCCATCCTTGATTATCCAATAATTTCTGCACAGCGGCCATTGTTTGGATATCTTTGCGCGGTAGGAAATGATGCGAGGTGTCAAAAAAGTAGTTAGGCGATCAAAGTAAGGATTTTCAACGCTTTGTTTATAACGGTGGGGAAGTTGGAAGAAGCATAGAATGTGGTCGTGGGAACCCATCTCGGTGTTTGGGCGATTTTGAGTGCCCGTCCTCCACGATCTTTACGAGGCTTTGTCGCTTGGCCTCCTTAGCAACGCTGTTACCATGCTCGATCCAACCTGCGCGATGCTGCTGCTCTTCCAAGATCACCTGCAGAAATGAGGCATCTGCTCAACGTTCTTCGCTCACCCATACCCGGAGCTGTTCCTGCACTTCCCTCTCTACATTTCAAAGCCGCTTTTCGTATCAAAGGTACATGCGCGTTCAAATATTCGCCCATATATCAAAAGCAAGTCGCCTATCGGACACGGTCACTGCAAGAGTGCCGTCTGCTCTCGACAAAGCCTTCCCAACAAACTTCAACACATTGGCGACCGCGCCCTATCACCAATGATACCCTTCTGTACGAGAACCCGGACCAGTCGTATTACCGGGTGGCATACTTTTGTGCGGGGGGCCAATTGCTTCTGTGGTTAACCTTTGCGGACTGGTGCTGGAGAGAGCTCCGAGTTTCAACAGAGAATCCGGACGGAAGGTTGGGGAGCTTTACTGAAACTTTCCCTTGGTTGTCATGCTGACTATATCATACCCTTTGAACAGTAAGGAATACGTTTTGGCGCCTAGACTGGAGCGAACAGGAGCCGCTGCTTTTTGTCTAAGCATCGGAGGGCTGTTTGCGGCTGCAGTACATTTATGGAGCGCACGGTATGCACGCTTGATTGTTTGGTAATATCCTTGGGTACCCTTCTATAGCTCTTATTATAGGAGA
Organism: Spizellomyces sp. 'palustris'; assembly: GCA_006535965.1. Taxonomy (NCBI): domain Eukaryota; kingdom Fungi; phylum Chytridiomycota; class Chytridiomycetes; order Spizellomycetales; family Spizellomycetaceae; genus Spizellomyces; species Spizellomyces sp. 'palustris'. Next base: position 67,515 of record QEAR01000096.1, on the reverse strand, counting down.
GTTCGAGCGCTGACTGTCCTGAAAGGAGGACAATACATTGGGATAGACACTAGCAACCTGCTTGGCAAAAACCGTGTCGTCATTCAGACAAGACGGTTGCGTACTTGGGAACGAGCTTACAAGATCGGTGGTAAGTAGCGACTTTGAGCTGCCTTATGACTCGCTGGCGTCCGCTCATCCATGTCTCTTACTCAGAAGCCGCACCAGCAGATCGCTGGAAGGGCCAGAGTTCAACATTCTCTAAAGTTGCTGGGCACCGAGCCTACATCATCCTAAAGCCAGAAACGCATAGAACCGGTTTCATGGTCGATCGCAGCGGAGAATTCTTGGAACCTCAGCTGTTTGATTTTCTCTTCTATAAAAAGGCATAGAATGGAGATCCAACTTATTTATCTACTTACACACTATAATACAAGTCAATTGCTCCCATGACTGGCCTACATTATGCTAATGCCCTGATCTTGAAAACTCGACAACGCCTCTGCCGCTCCATGTGCAACAGCTTCATCATTGGCTAACAAAAGTCTCTTCAGTGCGTTGACAGCACCCGCCGCCTCTAACCGGCGTGCGTAATCCGCATTAGCCCTAGCAAGGTTCTTCACACATTCAACTCCGCGATGATGCAATTCCGCATGCGGCTCTTCCTCTTTGACCATGCCCATGACGACTTCTATTCCGCGACTTTCCTCCATTATGAGTCTACAAGCATTCTCACTTGAACTCAGTATCGCCAGGGCACCCGCTGCCGCACGCCTCGTTCCAAAGTCTTCCGCATCCGAGAGTGCCACAAACATTCGAAGTCTATGAGATTGACCGGCGTTCGCGTAGCTGTTATATACCTGTGGGTCAAACATCATATTGCATAACGCTTCCGTCGCCGCTCGGCTGATCATCTCATTGTCCGAAAATTGAAGATACTCCATGGCTTTTACACCGCCTGCTTGTACAATTCTCGTGCGAACCTCATCATTCATGCTCGCCAAATTTGTAAGCGCCATTAGAGCTTCGAATTGCCGTAGCCCATTTTCACCATTACATAGTGCTATAAGGGGTCGGACGATCTCGGCAGCGCGCTGACCCTTAAAGGCTAGATTCGGATCGACGGTAATGGCCACTTTTGCTAGAGCCTGAGCGGCGATCGCGATGCCCTCTGGAGTTCCGCTTTTTGTGAGCTCAACCAATGCTTTTGCCCCACCTTGCTGAACGATAACGCCATGAAGACGCTTGTCGGTTGCAAAGTTTAGAAATATCTGGGATATTGTATCACGGATTCGGGGACTATCTGACTTGGCTAGGTGGACCACCGCGGATATGGCGCCAGCTTGAGCCGCCATGAGCGCCCGCTTGGCCACTGGAAGCTCATCGTCAAGGGGGTCAGGCTTCTCGACACTGATGTCCTTTGCCATCTCCCGTAACTTGCGGACTTGTTCTTCCTCCTGGGTAAGCTTCCGCCGGTAGGATGTGAGGTTGGCGACAATGGTGACTACCCCGAAATGTAGTGCCCGATCCTCCGACGCGACAAAGCCCAATAAAGTTTTCATGAAGGAGAGGTTGTATGCCATCTTTTCCTTTATGGCAGGCTGCATAGTCAAGTACGCGAGTCCCTCTACCGCCCGCAGTTTTGAAGTAGTATCAGCTTTGCTATCATTGAGAGTAACGACGAATGATTCAGCCATATTCAAGGGGTTCAAGTCAACAAGCTTTCCCAATTCTTTATTTGCAGAAACCAGCTTTGTCACTGTTACAGAGGCAGCACTCCGCAAACGACCGTCCTGTTCTTTGATCATTTTCTGCAGAAACGGTGAGCATGTATTGGCCACAAGAGTCCTGCACTCCTTTTCCGCGCAAGCGCTTGAAAGTACTTCTATCGTGGCAAGCTGGATTTCTACCGGTTCAAATTCGATGCAATCCATTATTGATTCCAACAAGCCAGGTTTCATCAAGATCGCACTCCCGTATGAACTACGAGCATGGAAAACCGCAGCAAGGGCAAGTAAGCCCTTGGATTTCTTACTAGAATTTTCCCCGTCCAACCAGTCTCGGATGAGTCTGTAGCACGCTTCCTGAACTGCCTTCTCGTTCTTGTCGTCAACTTGCTCAAAGATGCGCGCGAGTGCGGCCGGGACCAGACCGCGTATTTTCTCGTTACTGTCATCAACAAGTCCAAATAAAGCAACGTTCTCAGAGCTTCGCACCAACGCCATGGCGAGATCTCCATTGGCAATCGCTTTAATAAGGCTGCCGAAAGATGCGACCCGTACAACGTCGCTGTGCGATGGGTCCAGTCGCCGCGTGAGAGTCTTGATGATGAGATTGGCGTTATCAGTGAGGCCTAGCTGTAATAATTGACCAGATGCTTGAAGGACGAGAGTTGACACAATATCTGTAGCTAACTGCACGGACATGGCGTCCTGTTCACCCAAAATAAGGCTGATTGTTTCCTCTGTAATGTATGGTAGTAACAGAGGAGCGTGTTCCGGAATGCTTGCAATGTTTCCAATGATGGAAAGCAAAGCAGCCTGCAGCGATGGGGCTCCCTGTTCTCCATTGGTTTTGCGCTCCCGTATCATTGCAGGAAACAACAGCTCTACGCCACCCTCCTTCACTAGTCTCCTACAGACATCAGGCTCTTTGGAAACCACCATTAAGCGTTGTGCCGCTTCAAACGCTTGTCGCGCCTTTTTTGGCCGGTCCTTGTCATCGTTCGATATGGAACCGGTAGCCTGTAGCAGGAAGCTTTTCAGCGACACCTTGTTCGGGGCTGCCTCCTCTGATGTTGTCCTAAGCAAATCCCGCATCGCGGCGATTGCTTCCGCATTATTTCGGTCCAAGCTGAGCGCTGTCTTGATATCTCTGAGAGCTTCATCATACTTGCTCACCGCTTTGAACGCTGCGGCGCGCTTGAGGAGGACCTGAGCCGACAAACTCGTCCTTTGCAGCTCTATCCTTTCCATACCAAAGGGCAAGCATTGAATACAGGAGGCACAAATATTCAAATAGCAGTAATGTAGTGGTGGATAAGGTTACCTGCAGTCAGGTCCTCAATCGTCCGCTCCCAGTCCTCTTGACTTGCTTCGCTATCTTGAATGTCGGGTGATCCTAGAGCAGATTCGTTTGTCACTGACCATGCCACTAAAAAAGACCCGGTCCCTTTTCTCGAGTTTGCAGTGCAAACCTACCATGAGAAGCAGCCATGTTGCAAGTCCCAATGCGTTCCAAAATCCGCAAAGAATTGTTAAAATCTCCACAAAAACGACGCTCCAGGCGGTTATAAAAGGACGATAAATTGAAAGCTGGCGGGACGCGTTTCTATCGTAAGCGAAACCCAAAAGATCGTCCATCGCCCTGCTGGCCCTTTGGTGGTTTTGAACGCTGTGGTGGTCTGCATTCCCCACTATTAGAAAGGGTTATACTGGGGCTTCTTGAGATTGCACCTCGCCGCAAACGTTGTCAGTGAGCACACTGTGAGTATCTAAAGTTGGGTTTGTTGACAGTTTCGTTTCGCAACCCCTTCGTTTGAAATCCATACTAGCGTCAAACCATCCACCAACTGACATCCACGTACAACAGAGTAGATGCTATCCTCAGATCCATCAATGTCGCTTGGTCACAAAGCTCTCCTGGGCAATGTCGGCTCGTTTGGCAGAACACCAAAGGGATTTGGACCCCCAATGACGAATATGATGGACACAACGTCTCCCATTGGACTTTCCTCCGTTGATCCACAGCTAGGCGCAGGAAAAGAGCGAGACAAGGGGATTTCCAGTGTACTATTCAATATCAGCAAAAAAGAAGCGTACACGCCAAATAATGGGTTGAAGGTCTTTCAGAGAAGATTGAGAAACGGATATAAAATCGGCCTGTATGTCTCTTCACCAACCTTGTATATTTTTCCAAGAGTAACGGATGGAAACTAATCCTTATCCGCGTAGTTACAAGGAAGAAATGAACGCAGCCAAACTAGTAGATACCAACCTATTGATCTTTGGTGCACCAAGGGAAAAGTTTACGATGGCAGAGGTACGCCTTCATAGAGTCCATTGTCGAAGGAGTAGAAACTTACCATCGCATGTGGCAACATTTATGTACGTGTCATAGTTCAGCGCCTTGAAGTCTTACATGGATCGGGGAGGATCTATATTGTATTTAACTGGCGAAGGAGGGGAATCCGCGTTTGAGACAAACTTCAACTATCTTCTAGAGGAGTACGGGATGACGGTGAATCCAGGTAACACTCCCATATCAGAGTATTGGATACTCTCCAATGCTGATGCACTCCTCGCATGAAAAGATGCCGTAACACGAACAGTGTACTACAAGTACCATCACCCGAAAGAGGTCTATGTGTCAAACGGAGTATTGAACAGAGAGCTTAATCGGGCAGCAGGAAAGAAAGTGGGACCAACAGCATTGGAAGGATTGCCAGAAACGGGCAAATTCAATGCCTAGTAAGTTGTTACGGAAAGTCCGAAATCTCTTCACATTACCGAGCCTTTTCAATCCATTCGTAGTGCCCTCACATTCGTCTACCCTTACGGTGCCACCCTCAACGTACAAAAACCTGCCATACCCATTCTCTCATCTGGTACTGTCTCTTATCCGTTGAACCGTCCAGTTGGCGCTGCATACATTAATCCGGTAAGCGTTGTGTGTTGTGGGACGAGCAAATACTCGTTGCATACATGCTGACTCGTCCTATTTGGTAGAATGGAAGGGGGAAGCTTGTTGTCGTAGCATCGGCACAAATGTTTTGCGACACCTACATTGAGAAGGAGGAGAACGGGAAGCTACTGGATGTGCTGATACAGTTTTGTACGACAGGTACGGGGTAGTTTAGACTGTTTGCTGTGTAATGATCGCCCACACAAAACATTTGCCTGTGTCCTAGATAAGATCATACTGAATAGCATCGACGCCAACGAACCAGACGTACGCAATCGGTTTCTGTACTTGAAGTGACATACTTGCATGTCAACCAAAACGTCTTTTCTAGATATCAGATTACTACTACCTCCCCGAAACCGCACAGATATCCGAAACGCTCCGATCGTGTTTGCAGGTCCGTCGCTGAAGATTGGTTTACGTCCCCGTCAGCAGCATGTTGACATCTTCGATTCCCCTTATTAGGAAAGCGAAGAACTTCCGAAAGACTTTACAACCCTCTTCGATATGAACTTGTTTAAATTTGATACGAGCCTGATACCAGCAGCGGTTCAGCTTTACGAGGTGCGTCAGCCAGGAGTTGATTAAACTTTGCAAAGATGGTTGTTTATGAGGATGATCGCCACTACACAGGATCTGCGACTAAAAAAAGAGCCATTGACGCTAATACAACCACAAGTACGTCTCCATTGACGATGATTCCGAAATAGATAATGTTTTATTTACAAAACTGTTGCATTTTACAGTTTGAAACTCCGCTTCCCCCCCTGCAACCCGCTATTTTCCCTCCAACTCTCCGCGACCTTCCCCCACCCGCTCTCGAGCTCTTCGACCTGGACGATGCATTTGCCAGCGAACGTGTCCGTTTAGCTCAACTGACCAACAAATGCAACGATGACGACCTGGAGTACTACGTACGAGAATGCGGACACATCCTGGGCGTAACGGACCGATTAGATGCAGACAAACGCACCGCGAAACATATTGTGGAGTTTGTTTTCCGAAGTATAGTCAACTGGAAGAAACTCAACCAAGGGTGATGATCATGGCAGTGAGAAACCTTTTGAAAACAGGGGAGCATTTGCACGAGTCGATTGTACTTAAATATAGAAAGGACGAGCGCAAACGTACTTCAAACAAAGCAATCATCCATGGGTGTGTGGTTATGATGAAAGAAAATGCTAAAATCATATTGTGCCAAAATATACATGAAAGGTTTGTGCTACACCTAAGGTAAAAGTGATTGTCTGAACTCCTGTTCCTCCTTTTCTACATCTTCCAACATCTCTGGAAAGTGCTCCTCCACAAATTTGCTCAAGGTACCCTCGACATTTCGAAGTGACTTCTTTTGCTCACCAGTGGATCCGGAGCGAGTTTCCCGAAGGGATCTCACTATTTTACTATATAATTCCCCGTCCAACGGGTATCCAGCATTAACCATATCAAGCATTGTACTCATGATCTTGCTCGTCATGCCGCTCCGAGCCAAAAGCTGTAAAACGGCAGCATAACCGTCCTTGTCCAGCGGTAGCTTTGCATTTTCGACGAGCTTGACCGCCTCTCTGGCTACCTTGTCCAGTTTAAACTCAAGGGCGGTGCGCAAAAGCATAGTGACAGTAGGAGCGGTAATATCAATGGCCGACTGTTCCTTGAGCCGATGCAAGTCCGTAAAGATGCGTACAGTGTTTATAGGATCACCTCGCCGTCTGTGTGCATCCATCGCGTATCGGTAAGCCTGCTCTGGTGGTGCTGCATCTCCAGATGTAAGCGCCTCGTACAGGGCAATCACTAGGTCGCACTTGTGCAGCACCTCCCTTCGCTCGACAGGCGATACATCCAATTTCTTCTCCGCCGATACGTTGCTCTTTTCAATCTCCTGTCCCATCGTCATCATCAGCCTCTCAAATTCCTCCCGGTGATCCATGAAAGCTTGTCCGACCGAGTGTACATCAGACTTTGCTGATCGGCGCATTCTTGACAAGACTGACACCGCTTGAACCAAACGCCTCGAGCGTACATTGGCATCGATCAGCGCGACAGATACCTTTGGTTCTGGCTCGATATTGGCCTGTATCATGTCGTTGAAGATCCGTGTTGCCGCTGTAGCGTTGTTTACGACAATATAACCTTCCAGTACGATGCCATAACTTCTGGCGTTCGGTTTCACACCGGGCGCTATCCCAAGCCGGAGCTTGTCCCAGTAGGTCTCCATCACTTCCGTATTGAATGTCCTGGCGGCTGCCTCTAGCACAACGTTCAACATGGCCACATTGACTGGTGTGCCATCCAGCTGCATTTGTTCCAGCACTCGTGCAGCGTCCTCTACTTGTCCCGCATTGGCATACGCCTCTATTATCGTCCGGTAAATGCTCGGGAAGATTTGGTTACCGTTTCGTCGCATTTCTATCAAAAGGTTCTCTGCATCCAAGACGCGACCTGCACTACACAACGCAGACGCCAATGACTGATAAGTTACAGAGTCCGGTTGTATCTCCACCTTTAGCATCTCGCGAATATCTTGAATGGCACCCTCCACATCGCCCACTTTTGTCTTTGCATGAAGAGCAATGGTGTAAATGTGCCTGTCAGGAGTCAATCCGGCGTCGACCATTTCACGGAAGAGCTCCTTGACTCGCTCATTATTGCCGAGTCGTGCATAACCTCCCATCAAGGCCGCGTAAATGAAACTGTCAGGCGCTATCTTTTTCCGTTTCAGTTCCGTAAACCACCTCTCCGAAGCCTCCATGTCCTGATGTGCCGCGTGCATTTTGATCAGATGGGTGTACGTTACAGCGTTGGGTTCGTAACCAAGATCTGTCATTTCTTCGTAGTATTTCCAGGCCATTTCAGGCTGATCAGCCGCCGCAAAACCAGAAATCAAGGTATTATATGACATTACGTCTGGGGCGACGCCTTCCTCCACCATGCGATTGAAAAATCTGACAGCGGCATCCAGATTATCGGATTCGATATACATCTTCATAAAAAGGTTATAGGTATGCATGTCGGGTTGCAATCCAGCCGCAACGAGGTCAGTCAACACCCGTCTCGCTTCTGCTACGTTGCGTTCCTGCGCATGGGCCCTCATCAAAAGGTTGAAGATTTGGGTAGTCGGTGAAAGACCCAGCTGCTTCATCATGCCAAAGACTTGGTACATGAATTCAGTCTTTGGTGGATCATGTTGAACAAGGAGCTTCATCAATTTCGTTAATTGTGGTATAGTCAGTTTGGTACGTTCGCCTTCGTCTACGATAATATCCCTAAACTTTAACCAGGCTCCCACTCTGTCATTAGCTTTTAGCGCCGCCTCGAAGGCGGGCATGTCTGGTGGATACACCTTTGATCCTTTTTCCCACGCAACGAGTTCTGCATCTTGTTCCGGATTCGTAGTATCATGACTCGGTTTGGGAGGTATCCACGTCTTTGGTTGCCGTTGTCCACTGCGACGAGAGTCGTAACGCACTTCTTGTGATCGCCCGTACAGGGACTCGGGCAACTCTGGCCTTATGGACCCATTGAAGATTTTGACTTTCTTTTCTTGCTTATGGTGCCCCTTTCCCCGTTTTCGCTCACCATGCTGGTACTTTGACTGATCTCGCTTGTTCGCACTCGATGCAAAACCTCGATGTGACAACAATGGCCTACGCAGACCCTGTTCATTCTTGAGCAGCAGCTGCTCGGGGGATGTCAGGCGAGCAGTGAGGCAGCGCAGGCATTTGAGATTTGCCAGCAATGTCATGTTCCGAGATCGTCAGCAAATTGTCAAAAAACCCGTTTTCGAACCTCAAGCCAGGTTTATAATCGGACCCTTAATTTTATCATCGGAGGTTTTTGATCGTCGCGTGAAATTCTGAGTTTGGAAAGGCCGCTTTTTTCCTTGCCATCTGCTTGCACATCTGAAGGAAGTTTCGCTGTCGACAACAATAAAAAGATGCACCGCTGATCACTAGGAATAAACGGGGGACGAGAAGGATACTATTGCGCTTCTGTCTCGGACGTGCCAAGCGAATATCACTCTCCCATCTCGTCGGGCATTTTGTCAAGAACCATGTTTGATAGAATATATAAGACGATACTTGATGTGTCCACGCGGCTAGTGTCATTCCTTATTGCAATTGGGCTACTCGGATTATGCGGTCTCGACATATTTTTACGGGTATACAAGAATAAATACGTTCTTATTGGGGCAGGGTCGAGTGTTTGTCTGTTGGTGAGTGTGGAATAGCGGAACTTTATGGGGTTTAACTTTAACAAACTTCTTGATTTTTTGCATGTGCTAGGGAGTTGGTGCACTCTTAATCATCTCGTCCCGAAAGTTATCTATCCGCTCGGCGCTCCAAGATGTACCCAAGTTGTATGTTCCTATCAATCCCTCGGATGTGCCAAAGGTACGGTGGTCATTTAGTTTGGTAAGCATTGAATCATCTTGGTCTTTACTCACACCTTCCACCAGCGAGTATATCGCCTCATCCAAGCCGATCTTTCCAAAGTTGCCAACATCTCCCTCGAAGCAAAGCCGCGGCCTGAGGATGCCCTTGACCTCGGATGGGGCAAGATTGGTAAGTGGCGCATGTCAATTTCTACGACGGTTCTGAAGAATTGCTTCTCAACAAGCTCTTGGTTCAATGGTGTAGGATCTCAGCTGGAGACTATCCATTACAAAACAGCTGCCATTCAAACATTTGAGCTGTTAGGTAAGGGTCATCACAAAACGGGGGTGAAGACTATGCTGCGACACATATGTGCGACACATGTATCAGTTGGATGATACTGATGCATAGCTTCACACCTGCTGTAGTACCTGCGGTGTAATATCTGATGCAATGATATTAATCCGGTAATATATTTACCAGAAAAAGCGGCAACGGAAATATCACCCTTCTACCGGCGAGAGCCGAGCGTGAGCGCACGACGATATATTGAGATGCTGATTGCCGAAACCGTCCTTCGAAAAGATGTTGCACACTATTACATTGATCGCTACGAGCAACTGCGGTTTGGACCTCGGCAAATGAGCGAGGCAGAATACAAGGAGTTTATGAAGGTTTTTGCTTTGCTGTTTAGAAGGTGGGCCTGCTTAGTTTTTGTGTCACTTTGCAATGTGTCCGCTTACCTAATTCGCTGCATAGCCTCCGATACCCTGAGTTACCTGGTTGATCACCACACCCCTCGTGGTTGCACATCAACTGTCGATCTAGGCGATCACTCATAGCTGGCTCCCATTGACCGGAAGTCGGACGTAAACCGACGACTACAAAAAATGTCGCCTTTGGGTGACAATATTGCAGGTGAGCATGCACGACCATGTCTAGAGTAACGCCTTACTCATCCGCCGTCCCTCCATTCTAGTATTGACATCAAAACTGGAATTGGCACCATTCCACTCGATATTTTCATGAGCACGTATCAAACCAGATCACATTGCTCATTGCCATAGCTGGATAGGCATACGTGAATGTACCGCATTACTTTGCGCAAACATGGAGACTTGCCATGCTCCATCTTGTATCATCAAAAAGCATTCCCTCCCAACTGCTGAATCGTTCGTCCAAAAGGTTGTCCGGAAGACAAAAGGCAAAAAGCCCCGTGATGTCACGCGACTAAGCAACTAAGCATGAATGTAATGGCGCCACATTTGGTTAAATGAGCGAGAATGGGGAACACAACGCGACTTTAGGTGGCTGTTTGGGAACAAGGTTTTGGGAGGTTTTCGCCCCCATCGCCATTCCTGGTTTTTTTTTTTTTTTCAAGAGGATTTCCTTTGACGAGCGAACGCCGAGAAGGAAGGTTGGAAAGGTTGGAAACTCGACAACGGAAGTGTTTTTCCTCTGTAGACAAGTTAGAATATTATCATTAGAAAAGAGCTTAAATTGATACAATAAAATACATGGAGGAACCAGCTAGAGCGTCAACCACCATGACGTTGACGCCCACGTTTGGGACAATGGAAGGATTCGAGACCTTTCGCCACAAGGTCCGTACTGAAGACCGGCTCTTGTCGATGGAATCGGCGACCATGACCGACTGGTGGTTGATGAAATTCTTTGACGGCGCACGAGGGAACGTGGACTTGGCATGCAAGATGCTCGAAAAGACGTTGGTGCGTATCCATCTCTGCTTTGCTGTGTATATGATATTGTTCTGACGCACTCGCAGCAATGGCGTATCGACTATGCATACGGAGACCTTCCGAATGAGGATTACACTGCCGACTACGAGACAGGCAAACTCTACTATCATCGGTTTGCTCTGGATGGTACACCGGTCCTGATTTGGAGAATTTCGAGGCATTTAGCTGATCCAAAGCTGAGTGAGCGGACGGTTCGATTCATTGTTTGGACGATGGATAAGGGGATTCGAGAAGGGTAGGTCGTTCTTTCGTTTGTTCTGAATATATGTTGTGTGGGTTGTAACAATAGAAATCGTGTAGGACCATCACGTCCCGTATCACCCTTCTCGTCGATCGCTCACAAAGCACCCAGCAAAACATTGAGAACCTCCACTTTTTCCGGCTTCTCACGTCTATTCTCCAGACCCACTTTCCCGAAATGCTCCAACGGATTGTTATATTCCCCACCAACTGGCTTCTCTGGACCGTCTGGAAGGTTGTCAAACCCTTTTTGGATGTCACTGTGGTCGAAAAGGTTGCGTTGGTCGGGCCAAAGGAGGTTACCAAAACGTTGGAGACAGTGTGGTCAGGGGAGGACTGTCCTGAGAGATATGGTGGGAAATGTGTTGATTGGACGGATGACGGGGTTGTTGGAGACGGGGTGGAGAGTTTGAAGGATTCTGCAGTTGCAGTTGAGCTCTTGACTGGGAGTAGCGTCGATGGTGGCAAAAAGGGCGGAGAGGGAAGCAGTAAGGGGTGGGGTGTTGGACGAATGAAGAAGATGTTGAGTCATGGATCCGAGAAGGACTCTTAATGTATCTTTTTATTTTTTTGTTTGGTCTGTTTACGATACGGATTCTCTCTATTGGTGGTCTCTATATACAAAATACTTTAAATAAATAAAAAAAACAATCTATTTACACAATCCTTTGAAGAGGGCTCACTCCTAGTAGACTTGCATCGGATCAGATGCTGCCTCCTCCTGCAAACGCACCTGTTCCGGCCCTCCCAAAGCATCCAGTAATAGGAGACTCGCATGCGGTATGTATCCCGCAGCGACTCGTGTGCGTTTAAGAATGTGCGAGGCAACATCTTGTAGAGTCTGCTGATTCTGTTGTGGCAGTGTGTAAGTTGGAGCGCACGACAAAAGTCCATTCAAGGAACATACCCCAGCATCCACAAAGTAAATAGGCACATCCTCTGAAATACTTGTAACCCACTCCACAACTTCCCTTCTCGCCACTTTGATCTCATCACCTAAGCCCCATTTCAGCACACATCATCGACATGCCAAACAAGAACCATTCTAGTTACCGGAAAATCCAACAACCACCACCCTCCCCAGAAAATACTCTGGCGAAATACACTGCAGATTCATCCGCAAGAGATCAAATGACGGTCGAGAGCTCATATCACATGTACATGTGATGATATCAATATGGGGACGGGGCGTTCTGGGGCTCATGTGCTCAATATGGGAAACGAGGCGGCTAATGCGGGGTGTTAAATTGAGCACAAGACGAGTCCGAAGCGGTACAACCTACATTTCCAGATCCAAATCAGAGGGAGTGAGGACATTGGCTAAAGAGTCTTTGCGGGAGGTTTTTGAGCCGGCGATCTAGTGGTAAAGTGGTTAGTGTGCATGTCAGGAGCTGTACGAGGCGAGCGTACTACAAGTATGCCGGCTGGTTTGAAATGTGGGTCGGTGGGGAGAGCGGGAACGTTGTCGTAGAGGGAGATGGTGTATGGCTCCATAACTTCCTTGAAGATCTCCGTCAACAAACAAAATCTTCAAAGCGGAATGGAAAATAAATTCAAGAAGCCAAAAACATTTGCCATGTCAAGTCAAAGTCACGAACACTTTAAATATCCGAAACATCGGACTTTCGAACGCGTTCCAGTCGTGTTTTCCCCCCTTGGAGCACACAAACCAAAAACAGCGAAACCACCTCCCCCGTTCCATCCTGCAATCGCCAGAAACGATGATGACGACTGCGAGTCCCTCCGTTGCGTCCCTGCTCCTCGTCTGGGACGCTCACAAAGCCTCACTTACTCACCCTTCTCCCGCTACCGCCGCTGGGCTCGTGTCACAGCATTTTGACGAGCAAGCGTCTGTCGTGTATGTTCCGACTGCGGCGGGCGGGGTAGGTGTAGCGGATATTGAGGGGTTTTTCAGGAAGGTTGTTGCGCAAGCGGGGTGTGTTGTGGATGATAAGGTGAGTGTCATTGTGACATGGCATTTGGGTTTGAAGCCTAATGTGTGACATTTAGGTTATCAACCGTGTGATCGGCGAATATAGTATCGCAGAAGAAAGTATTTTGACGATTGTGCATGAGGATATGTTAGATTGGCTTCTTCCCGATGTCAAGCCTACCAAAAGGCGCGTTGTGATCCCCATGGTAAGGTGCTATGCCCTCATCCGGCACTGAACAGCAACCTAATGATTCCCCAGTCGACATTTGTGACGTTTAGCCCAGATGCGAAAATAACTGCCAAGCGGGTATATTGGGACCAGGGTTCTGTGATGCGTCAGATTGGCCTGTTGCCGCCATCGGTGTTTTGCAAGGCCAATGGGTCCGAGACGACGCTCCCAGTTTTGGGACCGAAAATTGTGGATCGGCTGACAGATGTTCAAGCACCTTCTAATTTGATTTTGAGAGAGCATTGGGAGGAGTCTCCTGTTGCGGGTATTGCAACCAAGGTAAGCTAGGGTGGTGAGATGAGCTGTAAGACAGACATTGACGTGTGTGTCTTGTAGGCAAACGGTGACAAGGCTCCAGGACGTGAACCTGTCCATGGTATCATTCCACAAGGCGATGATGAAGAGGAGATACGCCTTGCGCAAGCGAAGCGTCTTCACCGGACTTCTGTCTCCTCCATTGTCCCCCAAGCCGAGGAGCCCACCCCCGTCTTGCGGCATCACAGATCCATGATCATCCCCCGCCAGACATCCAACATTTTCAACCAAGATCCTGTGGAACAGGTCCGTCCATCCACACGGATCCATCACCAACCCGGCGGAAAATCGTCCAACATTTTTGGTGACGAGCCTGTTCCGCTGCGGACGTTGGTTCCGGCTGACCCCCGCCGATTTGAATCCCACATCAATTTTGGGCGGGATGCGGCTGTTGCTGCTGAAGAACCTTTCGAACGCCAAGACACGTCGGCACACTTTCGAAGGGACCCCAATTGGTCGTCCCTGGACCAAGCGAGGGGCGATCCCGTCCACACTGGGAAAAAAGTCTTTGGACAAATGAACAATCAAAGTCACTTTTCGTTTGGGAATGATGACAAGGCTGTTCCCCTTGCTTCGGGGGGACGAAAGCACAGTGACAGAGCGCACGCTGATAATGATATTTTTGGAGGGCCAGATAACAGTGCCAATCGTCCCAGGTCTGGGAAGAGGGATCCGAATGCTAGGAGTACGGAAGCGTTTGCGAGGCCCTCCAGCAGGTGTGTACATGCTGCGATTTTTTTTGTATTGTGGTTGACAGGAGCTAATGTTGATGTTCGTTTAGGGTTCTTCGTCCTCCTGGTGGTGGACAGTCATTTGCCTTTTAAGTTGTAATGTTTGTGTTGTATATAGGCAAAGTCTGTATTTAAACCGCCATGTAGTTGGTTGATTACCTACGTGTGGATATTTCGGAATCCTTGGAATAATAAACTTGTAAAAGCTTTTATGCAAATGTCCACAAGGTTAAAGGTTTTAAATATAGTTTTATTCCCATAACTATTTTCTAATATACACCACACAGGATAGGTAAAACGTTCCATTTTGTACACACTCTTCACACACTATTACTTTTGACTTTTAATGACAAACTCTTGCTGAGTTCCACTCTTGTAGGGATGTGCCACCAGGGCTCCGCTAATGTCACTCCACCATTTCCTCGAGTACTTTGTGTACCAAGCAATGGTCTTCTTCACACCTTCCTCAAATTGAACTTTAGGCTTCCATCCAAGTGCCTCCAACTTTGCACTATCAATAGCGTAGCGCATGTCATTGAACGGCCTGTCTTCAACGAATTCAATGAGCTCGGATTCGCGAGCCGACAGACCCATTGCCTTGATTAGAAATTTGGTTAATTCGAGGTTGGAGATTTCAAAGGATGTACCAATGTTGTAGGTTTCGCCGATTTCACCCTTGTGGAGGATGACTTCGACGGCATCGGCAACGTCAGAGCCGTAAATGAAGCGTCGGGTGTTGCTTCCGTCACCGTGGATAAAGACTTTACGACCCTCGGACAAGAGTGTAACGAATTTGGGAATGATTTTCTCCGGGTACTGGTATGGACCGTAGACATTGTTGCTACGCGTAATGATGGTGGGAAGGTTAAAAGATTTCTGGTAGGCGCCCACGAGCATTTCGGCGGCGGCCTTGGTGGCAGAGTAAGGGTTGGTGGGGGCGAGGATATTGTCTTCAGAGAGTTCGTCACCGCCGTGTTCGACTTCTCCGTAGACTTCGTCAGTGCTAATGTGGATAAAGCGCTTGACGTTGTTGATTCTGGCCGCTTCGAGGAGGACGTGGGTGCCCATGACGTTGTTGAGGGTGAATTCGGCAGAATTGCCAAAAGAGTTGTCTATGAGAGGTGCGTGAGTCGCGCTTGCCTTGAGCGTCTTGCGGACATGCGAGTGTTGCAATGAGCGTTCGCGCGAGAGCGCAGCGAAAGGCAGTGGTATAGGCGACAGCCATAATCGCCAGGATTTCCTCTGGTGTTGTTGTTGGGTGTGCTGCGCAATCACCCCAAGGCTTGCAGAACGCGCTCAGAGCGCGTTATACAAGTGCACTCATTACAGTTCGCGGTTCTAGCCCGCTGCGCCCACTTGCCCATCACAAAATGTACACGAACGTTTGCGTCCACTGATTTACTCACCAACGTGCGTCTGAGCGGCAAAGTGCAAAATCGTGTCAATCTGCTTCTCTTGCAAGACAAAGTTGACCATGTCCTTGATGGTGATATCGCCCTTGATGAACGAGTAATTGTCCTTGTGCTCGATGGTCATCAAGTTTCTGGTGGACGCACAATAATCGAGTTTATCAAAGTTTACGACATTGTATTCTGGGTACAAGAGGACGAGCTTGCGGACAATAAAAGATGCACTAAAAGGAAAAAGAGCGGTCAGATTCATGCCTAGACACCACCACACTCAACCGTCACCTACATGAATCCCGCTCCACCCGTAACAAGGATATTTTTAACGTCGGGACGAGGGGTGAATTTCCTCTCACCCACATCGTTTGCAATCTGGTCATTCAGTTCCTGAGCGATCGAGTCCAGCTCGGGAATCTGTGCAGTCGTAGGAGTAGTAAGTTTCATGGTGTCGTCGTTCCAGTAATCCGATCCAAGCATGTAGGGAAAGCCAAGGGCGAAATGGGGGCGAAAAGCGACCGTCGAAATTGCGCAGAAGGCGAGCCAGCCGTTGAGGGATTTATGCCATAAATGAAAGGCTTAGCATACAATTGCCTTAAAAGGTAAATGACTTCTGGATTAGCGTGGCTTTGCTGTCTCAGTAAAGTGACTTTGCCAAGAACGCGCAGGCCGCGTGCGGAGCCCTGGCCAAAGGATTTGGGGGATCTCAACGAGCTGCGTTCTTGGATGGTCCATTTCGGCGTATCGCAACTAACTGTATCGCAATTCCTTCTAGAGGTCCAACTAGGCAATCCTTGTTCAGGGTAACATTGCTCAGGGTACTAGTTGGCAACAGGACATTTACAAAAGATGGAGGGCAAAAAAGTGAAGCATCAATCGCCTATTGCCTGGCATCATGGATCATGGATGTTCATCCAAATGGCAGATAGCTTTCATAGATGACAAAGATCTACGTTCAATATGCAAATGAATGCGTGCTTGAAATGGAAAACGGGTTGGTTTGTAGAGTTCTGCGATGGGGTTTCTTGAAAATGTTTGGAGGATCCTCCTCGTCAACAAACAAATCGCGATCTTCACGTGTACGTTAGTGTGGATCACGCCAGGAGTGGATCCAATTGGTCATGGTTGCAGTGTGATCGGAGGTGAAAGGATGGTTGGGCGACAGATGGACGACTATTGCTATTGCAGAACATGGGCAGCAGGGATTCTTATTCCACCGCTCGCACACGGCGAGACCGACGACGCTCCATTTCACGCTCGCCAGAGCGACGGGCACACTCGTCGCGGAGAGATGAGGTCTGTCAGGCAAACCGCGACCAATGCCCGTCTCGCATTCCTGACTTGCCATTCCTTCCGTTCAGGACAAGGATCGTCCACATAGGCATAGATCACCTAGTACCAGTTCTTTGAGCGATGCTGGTCACAAGGATAAACGACGACGACGGAAAAGGAGTCGCTCTACGAGCGTGTCGAGCTATACGAGCAGCAGTGGGACATCCTCCGACGACGACAGGTCTCGGCGGAAGAGAAAACACTCCAAGCATAAAAAGGAAAAGAAAAAGGACAAAAAGTCGAAAAAGGTAGGAGCTTGCGTGTAAGGGACACCAATCACACACCTCATCCCCCGTATCAGGACAAGAAATCGCGAAAGAAAAAGAAATCAACGAGCAGCAAGGACAAGACAAAATCTGGAGCGGTAACAGCACAATATGTATGTCATATTTCTCCTTTTCTATACCTTTTACTCGATTAATATCCTCGCCCAAGGGTGCCCATGGTCTCATCACCGCCTCCGATGTAAGAATGTACTTACTTCTCATGCTGATTATCCAATGTGTCACACCCGTCCTAGATGTATCGAAAAGAAGCAGAGTTTCGTACATGGCTGGTCGAAGTCAAACACACCTCCCCTGAAGTCCTGGACAACCAAAAAATGAAACTGCACTTTGCAGAATACATGGAAGACTACAACACCGCAACCCTTCCTCTCAAATACTATGATCTGGATCAATGGCACGTTGGCATCGCTGTTTCACTTCTGGAATATGACAACTGATCGATGCACACAGGGAGCGACAACAATTTGTACGCCAAAGAGCAGAAGCTGGAGTTGAAGACACTGGCGAATTCAATATCTTGAACGGTAAAACGCTCGTCTCTTTCTCATTTTCTAAAACAAGAACGTTCTCCTGATCGTCCATCTAAGATGAAGAACGATTAAAGCAACACAGTAAGGCCCTCCGAGCCGGACGACTCCCAGAGCCGAGTTACTCAAAAGACCAGCTGGCGGAAATAAAGAAAGTGTCTGAGGAGCGTATTGCGGCGGATCGGTTGCGGAAGATGGGTTATGTCCCCAAGGATAGTTTGGGCGTGCGGTATGAAGATGCTGAATAAGGTGCAAGTAATGCAGATTGTGTCGTTTGTTTTGGACTTTTTACCCTTCCCGCATATACATGCCCTTTCTGCGCATCTTTTGCACTGTGATCCATGTCACATTCCTGCCTGCCTGATGTCTGTGATTGTTCTGCTTTACCACTCAGCCTAACCACTCGGGCTTTCATGTGCTTTCCGTCATGTCGTCTAACCTTGATTCCTTCGTCTTGGGGATAGACCTATATATGTGCATGTTATTCACATCTGGTGTTAAAGCTTTTGGCAAGGATGGAGGATTATCTTGATTATCTGATTCGGGTCCCGCTCCAAATACACACTTGTCATTATTATTCATCCAGAACGGTCGTCCTCCTTGCACTTTGCTCAAGTTGCCATTTCTCTGCTCACCGTTTTCTTTTTATTTGCTTTGGACCTTTGCTTGCTGAGCAAATTCCAAGTCCGCGAGTTGGCAAAACGCGATACGTGGCTTAGATTGCCTCAGATGCGTTTTAAAAGAGCGCCCTGCGACTGGCCCTCCGGCCGTAGCAATCCATTTGCCATACATTCCATCACCTCCCACTTTTGACAGCACACACAACATGGGCCAAGCCTGGTACTACAATGATGCCGACGCCTCTGACGGCCGTGAACCTCACCAATACACACCCAACCGCCCTGTCAGTCTGGACCAACTAGCTCAAGTGGGTGTCCTCCACTGGACCATTGATGTCACAAAGCCTGGGTACCTGGAGACAGTGGACCGCATCTCCCAGGAACGATCATACAAGAATCGGGATGAGGTACATTGTAATTTTTTGTTGCTTTGTATTGTTTCGAAATTGAACATTGTTGTTTCTAGATCACAATCTCAAAAGAAGCATTACCCAACTACGACGAAAAACTAAAAGTATTCTTTACAGAACATATCCACGAAGACGAAGAGATTCGATTCATTCTGGAGGGATCAGGGTACTTTGACATTCGGAGTCCCGGCGACCGGTGGATACGAATTGCGTGTGATGCTGGGGATATGATCATTTTGGTGCGGTTGGACTTGTGGTTTAGCGGCATGAGGAGCAAGCATGTTGACCTTGTCTTACAGCCTGCGGGAATGTATCACCGGTTTACGCTGGATGCAAAGAATTACCTAAAGGCAATGAGATTGTTTAAAGAGGTGTGTTGGTCGTTGTCTTTAGAGTTGCTCGCTTGCGTATTGACAGGCTATTTTCAAGGACCCGAAATGGACACCACTAAACCGGTCCAGTGAAACCGATGTGAATCCTTATCGGAAAGACTATCTTTCATCTTTTGCGCAGCCGGCTGCTGCCTTGTTTGTTGGAGAACTTTGAGAGTGGCGTCCATATATTTGACAATGGGCCCAATGTCCATACAACGGAGGGGGGTTGCTGATTTTGAACCTTGTCGTCCATAGTTTTGTTTTTTCTTTGCATGAATTACGTGCATCAATAAGGCGTTAATGTGTTTATTCCGCTCACCAAGCTCTAGACCCTAAATATCTCCATCTAATCAAGACGTGTCTAAAAACCATTTCCCACACACGCCGCGCTACCCAGATTCAGGGTTATCATATTCATCCACCCTCATAACTTAAGGAAATAATATTCAGTAGCTAGAAAGATATCTACAAGTTCTTGCGACTCTCTTGTTTCTGGAGGGTCCAAATACCCTCTTCAGGGACCCAGTTGAGGAGGGCACGTGTCGAGTGCCAGTGTGATTTAAGGAATTCGACAAAGGGGAATCCATCCACACGTCTGTAAGATTTTCCGAGGGTTTCTGCCACCACCTATGGATTTGGCATTTAAGCAACATTTTCTAGTACACATCAAATGATAGGTGACTTGTTCTTACCGGTGTAGCTTCCATCAGGCGATAATGCGGGATGCTGGTGTAAAACAAGTGATGGGCAACGTGTCCATTGGTGATGTTGTGCATAAGACTGTCCAGAATTCCAAACGGGGTGTACTCTCTGTCGACGGTTTCGACGGCGCCAGTGGTAAATGTCCAGTTGGCCGAGCTGTATACACGAGTATCGGCGGTGTGGTGCTGGAGGAAGGTGACGATGTAAAGCCACTGTACATTGAAAAAAAGTTAAGATGGGCAACAAAATTGTTACATACACATATTCTCAAACTTACCGCGTTGTAAACCAACCAAGGCACGGCGTATCCGTAAGCAAAAGAGGCCCAACTCTTTGCCACAAGCCTCAACGCAACAAAGTACAAAAATACAACGCCAGAACTGACGACGCACTGTGCCCGCTCCTTGTTGTTTCTAAACAGGGGACTCCATGGCACGAAATGGCTTCCGTCGGGAATACCGGCCAAAATGTATCCAATCCCATATGCAATGGGGACCAGAAACGGCTGGTCCTTTAACAATTTTGCGCCGGGAGTCTCTTCTTCGGGCGTCAACCACGGATGCGACATATCCTTGTCTTTGTGGTTATGGTACGCGTGGTGTTGAGCGTGGGAGCGTGCCCAGGGCCAGAAGGGAACAAGCAGGTATCCATGGGAAAGGTGTCCAACCACTGCATTGACGGACTTGCTATCGGAAAAGGACCCGTGTCCGCAGTCATGTCCGATACAAAACAAGCTCCACATGAAGAACCCGACAGCTTGGGTCCACACAGCATACAAGCCCCATTCGAGTGCTGACCACGACGTCTTGCTACTGAGCGTTGTAGAGTAGGCAAGGTATAAGCCGCCTAGGACGAGAGCGTCAAAGACAAAGTAGCCCATAGAGAGTGCTAGCGACTTTTCAAAGACGCGCGGTGGGAGGGACTTGCGGAGGGATGAGAGGTTGACCTGGGAGCCAGGGTGCTGTCGTTTTGCGTCCTTGTCTGCTGGTGATGGTGTCTTAGCGTTTGACCATTCTGTTCTTTCAAGCAGAGCAAACCCTTACCTGCTGCGCTCACAGAGGTCATGTCGGTAACCGTCATTACGATTGGTCGTTCCAGCAGCAGTCAAAAACGTTCAAAAACACAAAAACTTAACGGACAGATGAAAGCAAATCGTCGACGGGGGCGGGTGGCAAAAAACGGGCCGAGAATTTCAAACTTTGCAAAAGTTTCAAAAGCCTCCGACATAGGCACGTGATATTTCCCTAGGCACGTGGCTTGCATCCAGTGTAGTGTTAACCAAGAAACACAGCAGACTAGAACCGGAGCCAATCACACTTGCTTTCGGCATCCGTTAATATGCCAGCGACCACCGTTGAGGGTGACCTTCCAGGAAGCTTTAAAAAGATTTTTTTAGATACTGAATGAACGATCACCTAGTCGATTCTGAAACTATCTTTTAGTTCTGTTGATTGAGTTTATAAAAGGAATACACACACAGTCAACATAACGCAGAACCAGAAAGGAAACTCACTGCTTTTTATAATACTCAAGAGTTTCAACTTCCATCTGGTTATGAACATGAAATGCAGCACAGCGCAATTGAATTAACACCTGGGGCACTGTGCTGTGTACGGGAGGGACGCTACCTCCGACATGGCTATCTCTTACAACTGGTGTGCCATAATGGTTGTATTCTGGTTGCAGTCAGGATTAGTGCTAACTTGGGGATCTCGGAAAATGTTTTTCGAGTTTTTGGAATTTACAAAACTTTTATACCCAAGGTAAGGTTTTCGGAGGCTACATGAAAGCTGAATAGGGAATAACCAGCTATAAATAGCTTTGAAGCAAGGGCCTCGGGCAAGGATCTGAGTTTTCGGAGGCTGCATGAAAGCTGTATAGGGAATAGGCCGCTATAAATAGCTTTGAAGCAAGGGCCTCGGCAAGGATCTACGGGAATAGGCAGCTATAAATAGCTTTATAGCTTTGAAGCAAACGGCCCATGGACAAGGATCCCATCCTTTTCCATCTTTGGAGGCGTCGATCTATATCCACATGTTATTTATAGAACTGTTGTTATTGGGTCGGCGCATTTGGGTTTTGGAATAGAGCAATGAACGATCGGGTATTGTGTCGTGGGGAGATGCTTCCGTTGAATTAAGTGAAGCCTAAGTCTGTTTGCAATATATCCTTTGTTGGGAGACGCAATCATTACTTTAACTTTTGGCAGCTTGCTGCTTTTGGCAAATCAAGAACGTCACTGAAATGAGACAGGAACGCATTCCACCGCCTGATTTACCATTGCCAGATTCGAACGGCTTTTATACCTTTTCCACCATCCCCCTGGGCATGGTGCAAGGATGGTACTATCTCCCCTACCGTCTCGACCCGTCCCAGCTGGCCCTTGCACGCGGCATAAGCTTCATGGCTGCAACAACTGTGGTCCTCCTCATATTCTTTTTTCTCGTCACTCGGAGCGTACCGTGGACGCCCGCTAAATACTTTATCGCCAACATCCTCCTCATTGATTTCATTCAATGTGTGTTCAATGCAAGTTGGATTTTGGGTACACCTTCTGTATTGGGTTACCACTACGGCACCTATTACGCATGTCAAGTGTCGGGATATTTTTCCGCAGCGTGGGGCGCCCATGGACAGAGCTCCATGTTTTGCTTCATGCTGGAGAGGTACCTGGTTATTGTAAGGCGCGTGGATATATCGAGGTCGCAGGCGAGGTTCGTCAGCGGGGCGGTCTGGGTTGGGGCTTTGTTTATTGGAGGTCTCCCGTTTATGCTTGGGAGGAAGGCTTCAGTGAATCCATCTGGGCTGTATTGTACCCCTCCTTGTAAGTGCATTTTGTTTATACTCGCTTTTGTTTCCCTTTGGAAATTTCTAATCCCATTAATAACGCGCTTTAGGGAGCACGGGAGGAACCTGGGAAGGTATCATCCTGGGCATCCTGGGTGTCGGCTTCATCTCCCTCAATGTCTTTGGCATCGCCATCATGTACCACCGGATCTACGCTACGTTTGTGCAGACCTCCAGAACGGTGGAAAAAGCCATGGAAGGCGGAGAGGATCAAAGTACGGCCAAAAACGGTCAAATACCCGCTACTCCAAACAACACGACCACATCAGAGAGCAAGTACAGTCCAACCAAAACCTTCATGTCGCAAGTACAACAGGCCCGCAAAGGCGCCAATGTCCAGTACAGGAAGGATTCAGATGAAATCGCCTTTCGACTGGCGAGACAGGCGCTGAGTTACATCATTGCCTATCTTTCCTGCATGTTACCTATCTATATCTGCATTGGGCACCATTTATTTTCGCAAATGCCCCCTCCAGCGTGGTTGGAGCGTCTCGCATATGTCATGGTACACGCATACACCTTGGCGAATCCTATGCTGCTGCTGTGTTTGAATCCTCCCTACCGAAGCGCGATGAGGGGGACACTAGGAGAGTGGCGAGATACATTGAGGTCGTGGGTTGGAAAGTAGATGCAACGTTTTATGCAGCGTTTAGTAGCGAGTTAGCTAGTCGGATGGTGCATGTTGCCATCAACATGAATGCATTCATTGAGCTGCCTCCAATGACAGCTTATTTCTGTTTTCCATGATTCAGTGATTTTGACTAGTACAATGCCTTCTTCTATGACGGTAACGCCTCTCTACCAACATTTGCTTTGGACATGGCACAACGGCCTCCGATTACTATATAAGATCTACACCTCTGTCGGCATGTCCGTTGATACTCAAGCTTCAACCCTGAATCCGTTTCGTCTTTCCACTCCACTCCATATCCCTTAAAACTGTCTTTCTGACCTTTCCTGTGCTCGTTCTAGGCAACTCTTTCAAGACCTTTACACCTTTGGGAACCTGGAACCCAGCCAGGGTTTGCTTGCACCACTGTATAATCTCATTTGGGATCCGATCAACGGGAATGGACGCATCGGGTTTGAGAACCACGTACGCGACGGGGACTTCACCCCATTTGTCATGTGGGGATGAGACGACGGCACATTCAAAGACGGTTGAGTGGGCCAGAATGGCGTTTTCAAGTAAGATTGTTGAAATGTTCTCACCACCTAGTTCACGGAGTTAGTAGTGGCATTCAGCGCATATTGCTAATACGAAGGGGTACCTGAGATGATAATGTCTTTGGCCCGGTCACGGAGTTCAATATACCCATCAGGATGTCGAACACCGAGATCTCCGGAATGAAAGTAGCCGCCGTCAAACGCTTTAGCAGTGCCAACTGAGTCGTTGTGGTAGCCCTATAGTGAACCACGAGAGTGAGACACGCCATGGAATGGTTCACGTTATCTAGCCGCAGGTAACACTTACCGTCATCACATTGTTCCCTCTCATCACGACTTCACCCATGGTTTCACCGTCCCAAGGAGTATCATTCATGTTTTCGTCAACAACACGCACCTCTACGTATTTCGCCATCCGTTAGCTTAAAATGAATATACTTCAGGCGAAGGTAGATCAGTACCATCAGCGACCGTATAGTTTTGTCCCTGTCTAGACAGTAAAGCGGCCTGTTCCACAGGAGTGAGTGTCTTCCAATGTGATTGCCACGCACAAATGGTGATAGGTCTTCGGCGTGCATGTCAGTGCCAGTCCCTCAAGTCGCCAAAAAGATAAGCGCCCAACCACCTACCCATACGTCTCCGTCAACCCATACACATGTACCGGCACAAAGTTCAACTCCATCATCTTGGCAATCATCGTAGGACTTGGCGGGGCGGCAGCAATCATGCATTTCACTTGCTGGGGAAGACGGCGTGCCGCTGGATGATGGATAATGGATGTATGAACGGTCGGGGCGCCGCAGTAATGGCTGACGTTGAGCGTCGTTAGCAGCGTCCAGATTTGGGCATAATCAATCTATAAGAGTGTGTAAGGCCGGAGCCCAAGCGCTTAGAGAGACTTTTTCAGCGACTTGCCTTACGGAGCATAACATTTGTTGCGCCTGCAGCGACTGTCGCCCAAGGAAAACACCAACCGTTACAGTGGCTGAAGAGAGAAAGAGCCAAGGGTACTTCGTTAATAGCCGCAAAAATGGAGCCCACTCTTCATGTTGGGTGGAACTACTCACAACATTGGTAACGTCCACATGTAGACAGACTCACTAGACATGCCCATCTCCAGACACTCTGACAAAGCATTCAAGTATGCCCCTCTAGAGTGGTACATTACGCCTTTTGGTCGTCCGGTCGTTCCAGACGTGTAATTGATCGATATTGTCTCGCTCTCATCTGTTCGCAATGGAAAATCTGTCCAACGCGGAGGTCTATCCAAAGTGTTTTTGGCATTGGCATACATAAATTGCTCGTATGGGTCTATATCTGAGCCAGTGTCGTCTACTCTGACGATGTGTTCAAGATTCCCTATGCTCGCCTTGTCACTGCCCACCAGGTCAATCAGTTCATGATCCACCACCAATATCCGCGCCCCGCAGTCCCGTAGAATGTAGCCCACTTCGTCCTTGTTCAACCGAGTATTGATGGTGACCAGAATTGCGCCAGTGAGGGGCACGGCAAAGTGTGATTCAAGCATTGCTGGGATATTCGGCAAGAGAACAGCTACGCGGTCGCCCTTCCGGATGCCGAGACGAAGAAGGGATGCAGCGTAATTGAGGACACGAGTGGCGAGGACAGAGTAGGTATAGCTTCGTGATTCTAACAACGAACAACAAGGACATGAATATATCGAAGGAGAGAGGATTTCCCACGGAATTGATATGAACCATGCCACACTGCAATCTTGTTTGGATATACATTGGCGGAACGACGCAAAAAGTTTACGGGATCCAGCTCTGTCCGCGATACCGTTGGAATGAACGCTGACAGTATTTTTCAGTTGAGAGCTAAAATGCAAACCATTTTCGCAACAAACTCACCTCCACCTTCTTGTCCAAAACTTGTCGGTTCCTTCAAGCAGGGTGCATTGTGTAAGCCCATCGTCGGTGGGGTGATAGTACGACTTAACAAAGAGATCCTACGCCTTGCAGTATCCATTGGATTCCTGTTCAGTACGGAAAAAAAGGACGGAAGACACTCTTGGAGGAATGGCGAAACGGCCAGAAGTGCTTTCACGTTACTTTGGTAGCCGCAAAAATAACGCATCTCAAGTCATCCAATGTCAACATGCTGCTTTGAACCAACTTTTGAGAAAGCAGGTTGGGACAAAGAAACCGCCGAGCAGAAATCCATTGTGAACTATGGCCGGAGTAGAGAACATAACATCTGTCGCGAAGCCGGAAGCTGATACGACTGTTCCCAGCTCTTCAAAGATGAGTGAGACAACGACGAAAGATGCTCGCCGCGCTGCAAGACAGGAGAAAAGGAAACAAGGTCATAAAACGCACACGATATCGATTCCGTCCCCGCCACGAGCACCTACCCCGCCTCCTCGCAGAATGATACCAGTCACAAAACGTCCCATACCTCGACCGACGACTCTTGCTGCCTGCGCTACACCGTTGAGGTCCATAACGATAATGACCTACAACATCCTTGCGCGTATGTGTCCGTTCGCTTATGGGTTAATACAGCAGCAGGTTTCATCCTAACACTACTTTCTGCGCTTATTAGAGTGTTTATGTCGAAGGGAACTGTATCCATATTGTGGCAAGAACGACCTCAAAGGCAAGGTAAGGCAGTGGATGTTTACCCGTGATTAGAAAAGAGGAAGTATAAGACAGTCCCCCCATCTTTTTATCAGACCCGGTTTCCCATGATTATTGAGGAGATTACCAAGAGACATCGACCGGACATTGCTTGTTTGCAAGAAGTCGATCACTTCGATGATCTCCTAGCTCCCGAGCTGCAATCGGCAGGGTACGATTATGAATACCTCAAGAAAAATCCCGAGAAAGAGTTTGGACATGGATTATGCATCCTGTGGAAGAAGGAGATGTGAGTCCTTGGTATGCTTATACGTCCATGCAGAAACGTGCTGCATATCTCGAGGCGAATTAGAGATTAAAATTATTGGTCAGGTTTGCTAAACATAAATGCCAATCAATCTTC
Organism: Spizellomyces sp. 'palustris'; assembly: GCA_006535965.1. Classification (NCBI taxonomy): domain Eukaryota; kingdom Fungi; phylum Chytridiomycota; class Chytridiomycetes; order Spizellomycetales; family Spizellomycetaceae; genus Spizellomyces; species Spizellomyces sp. 'palustris'. The sequence continues at coordinate 40,603 of QEAR01000096.1, read as the reverse complement.
TTTGACGATTCACCGTTGACGCATCCTACGCCGGTCACCCCGGTGACTCATAATATTGGGCAGTTGTTGGCTTTGAAGTTTCTTTTGCCGTCTCTATCACCAGCTCACGGCGGCGTCCCTGGAGTAGTTATCACAAACAGCCATTTGTACTGGCGACCTCGTGCGCAGTATGAGAAACTGCGACAGGCATACGTGATGCTGGAAGAAGTTGTGAGGTTTAAGAGAAACATTGAAGAAGAGGAACAACCGTATCCGAGCGAACGATCGACCCCGGCGGATAGCCTTCGATCATGGCCCGTTTTCTTGTGTGGAGGTATGTCCCGGAATTAGCTCGAGAAAACAACAATTCTAGCTCACCAACCTGCTACTCCATTAAATAGATTGGAACACATCACCGGAGGACGGCCTCTACCGATGTCTAACAAAGCAGCCGTTGACAGCCGATCAGCGGGCAAAACTCGACCCCACCAACAATTCAGAGGATTCAGCAGACGCAGGGGATGAGTCCATACTACCTCCAGTACCTGAAGCTGCAACAAATGCTAAGCCTGTGGAGAACCCAGTGCCAACGCCTGTTCTTGTGTCACGCATTTCAAAACTGCCAAGGTTACATAGCTGTTATTCGACGTATCGAGACACGGATGAGAATCATCCCGTAAATCCGGATTGGACAGAGGGTGATTTATGGGAGAACGAACCGACGTACACCAATTTTTCAACTTGGAAAGGAACTTTGGATTATATTTTTGTCGCCGATGAGTCGGCTAGAAGTTCAACTGGTGGGGCAGAGAGCGACTCTACCCAACGACGCATTCCGACTGCTGTGCAAGTATCAAAGGTTTTGGACATTCCACACGCACAATATTTGGCACCCGGTCTCCCTAATCCACATTTTCCAAGCGACCATGTGTGTCTGATGGCGGAGGTCGAGCTGTATTAAGTTGGGCTTGGGACTCTTAGAACTATATAGCGTCCTTGCCAGACTATGTGGTGACATCGGTGGCGCTTGTATGAAATGACCATAGTCGATGCAAATGAATTATATTCACAAACGTGTCATGAAATATGCGACGTGCCCCTTTTGAGGCCCTCCCTCGAGACTCCCACTGCGCCGATTGTCAAAATCGCGTCCCGCAGAACTGGTTCAAAGTCCTTCTCATCAGGCAGTCGCCCAAGGTCAATGGCCTGCGTCACCCAACTGTCGACCACTACATAAAATCGTCGGTGCAGCCCACGAGGGGACGTGTTCAGAATATGTTTTACCAAGCGGGTTCGACGTGGCAAATCCCGGCTTTCGCCACTATCCAGAATCACATGCGTTGTATCGCTCGAAATGACATCCGCAATGACTGCTCCGCGCGCCCGTAACTTCAACGTCACAACGTCCAGAGCTGTATCTTGTATCGCTTCGTGTGGAAGCGGCGGTTCATCTGCATTGACAATACTGACCCCTTGAGGTGCTGGTAAGTCATTGGAAAGTAGGTCTCTTGTTATGCGGATATTATGGAATCGATCCAAGTAGACTTTGACTCGTCTAAATAATGAACCTTCATGTGGTATCATCGAAAAATATCGTTCTTCAATCTCCGCTATATTGTCGCTGGGCGTTCCGTTGCGTTCTGTGTTTGCATCTGCCTTCCGTTTTCTCTTCTTGCTCAGCGCGTCTATGTTCATGTTGCTGAAGAGCTTCCAGTGGCGAAGTCGCGTTTCAATACTTTCGCATGCATGCAAAACCAATAGCGCACCATACCAACCTCCTTCATCGTCGAAGTCCTCAGATCCTCCGTGTAGCTGTCTCCCCATTTGTCGATACTCTCCATGAATTTCTCTTTCGTTGCTTCTGTGGTGTAAAGCATGTACCTAGCCTACGGTAAGAAACCCATGGTGTCCACTCAACAACCCATTTATACCTTGGATTCAACGGTAACACTTCGTTTGCTGCGAGACAATCAAAGATGTATCGTGATTGCACAATATCATACTGACCGTTTCGTTTGAAGTTGCTGACTTTCAATGCTAACGTCGCACTGTTCAACACGGCCCACTACGACTGCGTGAAGAGGCTTTGCAACTTACAAAGCTGGTCGGCTATGATCATGGTTGTATCCTTGGTTGTATTTTGCACAGCGGTTCCGCCGTGTTCTACAATAGCCGTTTCTATCGCGTGTTTGTCCCGTCCTATCGTATCCCCAGCGCCGGGAACAACACACACTTCGATGTTATTAAATAGGTCCGAAGTTTTTGTGATCTGGCTGGCGTCCACCCCAAGGAAATCAACGGCTACTTTCCAGGCGTGCGCTGCTGCTGTTCGCCGCACTGCGGCTTTCTTTCGTTTCTTTTCCTGCACCTTCATATCCATTTCTGCCAGCAGTTGGGACTTTCTTTCAGACGTTTGTCGGATATAGTCATGTAGCTGTAACACTGTCATTACGCCATCCAGACCCTTATCATGTCGGACCTTGATGAATCTTGGAAAGCGCAACGTCCATCCCGCACCATAGGTTTCGGTTTTGTTCACTTCGGCAGCCCGAACTTGAATAATGCGTCCGTGCTCCGGGGAGATAATCAAGTCGGGCTTCTCCTTACTGTTGCTAGGATGAACAAACCAGGGCGGTGGTCGACGAGGATCATAAGGTCGCCAATAGCCCTCACGGTAACGTGAGAGCTCGTCCATCTCTTTTATCTTGAAACCCGATCCCACTTTGCAAAAACTGATGAAACGTGGTGTTTCGCCTGGTTTTGCATCTTCGGCAATAGCGCACATGAAATGTGAAAGACGCCCACCTCGTCGGCCTTCACCAAATAGGCCTCCCACGATCAACAGATCAACATCATCACCAAGCGTATCCAGGTAATCCGCCTTCAACTTCAACCACGCATCGCCTCTCAAATTGGGCGTATACACCGAGGCAGGACTCTTGATGATGAGGCCCTCCTCGGATCGATCAATTCGCTGCCCCAAATGATTGATCACCTCCTCAACGGTCGAGGCCTCTTCGTGTGGCAAGATTTCAAGAAATGTTTCTTTCTCCTTGATGATTCGGTGCAGATAAGCACGCCGGTCTTTGAGCGTCTGGTCGACGAGACTTTGGTTGTTTAAATATACAATATCGAACACTACAAAGCAAGGGTGTAGTTTTGCGTTCACTCCTATGATCATGTCCGCGACCACCGGCTACTTAGTATATACAATTCACCATTTTGCCTAAGGCCAACGTAGTATTCTCACCTTTTTGCAAGACCTCTGTCAAAATCATACACAGAAGTCATCAGCTTCTTTATCATAACAATAATAGTGTCGACGGCTTGCGTACCATTCGAAGCTGTTTTTAAGGAGCCAAAAGTCTCATATAGACCGCTTTCGGTATTGAATGCCAGGAGTTCGCCATCCAAGATGACACTGCGGAACAGGATGTTTTACAATTGACGAAAGCCGCGGCAAAGACCGTGTTTGGAATTCTACCTATGCACCTTCGGAACAAACTGCTCGTAAATGTATGGGACCAGAGAACCGTGGCTGGGGTCTGCACCGTACATTGATGTGTATGGTGTGGCGTTCCTGCAGAGTGCGAATTAATCACCTCACCCACAGGAAACTGCCCAATGACGCTCACCTAGACCACCACTTGAACTTGCCTCCTTGAAGATGCATCTGTATTCGTTCCCCATCTAGTTTGGTCTCCACCCAAAAGGTTGTGTTTCCCATGATCCTTGGAATGTCGTGTGGATATTCCACAGATTTTGCCTTCATGGGCTTGAAGACGCCGTTGATTCTGATTTCCTAAACATCGTACGTTAACTTGCTCGTAAGCCATAATTATGAAGATAATTACTCATACTTTATTTGTCAAGCTCAGCTTCGGGTCAGGGAGGTCGTGGGTCACCTTGGCCAAGTCGCTAGTGACGTTGAAATGCTCCAGAGCATCTGGGTGCCACAACCCCAGCACCGTATTCTCCGATATTCCCAGTTTCAAGTCTGCAATGACATGAACTATTGTCTCAGGCTCATATCATGACTGTTGACACATTCCATTCAACCTTTGAGAATCATTCGGGCAATCCACATCTGCTCCATTGGAGTGCAATTAAGGAAAAAGTATCGTATAATGTCCCTTCGCTCTCCTCTGAAAATGTAAGCTTGCATCAGACATGCATATGGTTATATCCAGCTAACCTTCTCTGTTATGTACCTGTCATCTGTAACATTCAGCCAGTCTAGTTTGTCATTGATGTCGGCCACCGTGACGTTACTTCTGCCGAGTACGTTTGACCGTCCGGCAATGACTTGATGGAGAACTCCAGGAAAGTCGCCAGCCATCGTCTATATCCATAAATAAAAGCGTTTAAGGCTTTGCTCCCCCATGCGCATCAGAAGGAGCACGGTAGACCTTTCCAGTTTTGCCAGGGTTTCTCCAATTAATTAAGCCTTCGGCGTCCGGTGAATTCATCGAAAGTCCAAGAACCTCCACATAGGTTTTGGCAAGGACTTTATCCTTCATCCCGTACGTGGTGCGCGCTTTGTCAAGCTATGGGATGCCGCCAGGCTTTTTTTAGGGTAAGGTGCAACAACAACTGATAATGGTAGGGGAGACTAACATGAGGCAATATGAGCCTTAAAGCCGGAAAAAAGTCTCCTCCCGTGGCACGCCATTCCTTCAACGGAGGGAATCAGAATGTCAGCCTAATTGTTGGTGAGTCTCAAGATCTCTTCTAACAGACCTCGATATATCGCTTCATTCTTTCCCTCTTCGCATCGTTTCCCCGCTTCGTCAGAACGCTCTGTAAGCATCTGCAGAGATCGTAAAACGAGGCCCGAGAGGCGGTATGCGGTCTTTGGGCTGCTTGTTCATCCTCGCCTTCCATGTCACCGGGGCAAGCCAGAGCGTTGAGCATCGCGGACGTCATGAGCACAGTCATGAACAGCTTAGTCAGCATTGTTTATACTGCTGGATCTCGAGTCAAAGGCTGATATAGACTGCCTAACGTTCGTTGTTTAAAAACGGAGTCGTCATTTGCCAATCCAAGAGATTGCAGATAATAAATTAGTACTTACGGTAGCCCGGCTTTGAAGAATAAGTGGCCAAACTCGCAGGCGCTTCACCGCCAAATGCTGTATGGTTTGAACGTTGATGGGACCCATATCGTGTCCATGCATCGGAGTTTGATAAGCATTCCAAGTGCGTCGTGCATTATACCAAAATGATGACTGAGACAATGCGCTTTACACTTGTCGTGACCAAAGCAGGAAGCAAAAAGATATGTCATATCCTAGTGATCATACGTATGCTTGCGGGTTATGCAGCCTCCAGATGTTGTGATGACGAGAAACCCTCAGGATTCGATCGATCCGAATCCCGGGGAATCGCGCTCCGACGAGTTCCTCATCCTTGTCGAGTAGATGCATGACGCTGCAACGATAGTTCAGTTGCATATGCACGAGCATTTCCGGATCGATTTGTTTCTACATTTAGCTTGTGCTGTATCTTTTCCATTGACACCCGCAGCCAAGTACCTTTCCCTTGTATTTGCTGGAGACCAATGTCTTTTTCCGATCCGATCGACTGGGACGCAGTCCTCGATTTTCCTCAAGAGTCTCTGGATAACCAGATCAAAGGAGTTGACGAACACAAACTACTGAATCGGCTGCACAAGGTACATCGAGTTCCTGCAAATGTTCCGGGAACCTCCAGTATATATATGTAGCCACCGCCCACTGATTTGTTGCCTTTACAAAACTAGACAGATGAAGAGATTGAACGGTATATCGTCGATGAGAGCCTTGATGATATCGACCGGACTATTCATCTTCTAAGGTGCCAATAAGGTGTCTAACTTTGGCCTGTTTGAACCTGAGGCTCGACGTTCGGCCGTGTGGTTCATGACGGACCAGCAACGCTCCTTCTCACACAACTCTCCCCTCTCCTCTATTCAATCTTTATAATCAGAAATGGAGCGGCTATCCAGAAGCAGAGCGTAATTGGCATGCTGCCGAAACTCCTGCAAGAACACAATTCGGAGATGCGGAGCAGAGTACTACCAGTATTACTGGTTCGTAACTGCATGGTAAATAGGATATCTCAATATTGACCGCATATCGATTGATAGGACTCCATTCCGAACGAACACCACAGTCTTCGTATAGCTGCTGGACGAATGATGATTCAGCTCATGGAAAGTGGACTACTCCCCCCCAAAACGGTTCAAAGTGTGGCAGCGGCAGCCAAAAAAGTTATTGATCGAAAAGATCCAGGTACGTCTAAGTGAAACCTCTGGGCCTCAGTTCGCATAACTTAATAAAGAACGTAGGCACGGCAGAGGTATGGGAGGATGTCTTGATTATGGCAATTCAGTTCATGCCCTTGGATGTGGTCGAGAATGAAGTATGCTTTTAAAACTTGCAAATTTCCAATGTCGCCACCAAGAGCTTATAGTGCAGTTATAGATTCTTCCCGAAGCACTGATCGATGGTGCATTGGCTCAACCATCACCATATAGATTGTGGTGCGCACGGGTACTAGGAGCTGCGGCGCCCCGGATTGAAGGCAAAAAGTATTTTCTTGCACCCGACCATTTACACTTTATAAACTAGAGTGCTAATTAGGTCTGATATTGTGCCAGGTCCCAGGAACTCTTCTTCCGGAAGGCTATGCAACTATGTCAGGATACTGATTACGAAGTTCGAGCATGCATGTGCCGACAGCTGAATGCCATTGCAAAAGCTGTAGGGTAATGTCCCAGTATCTACGCTCCAACGCTTTCAAAGTGTTGACCCTTTATTGGTAAACCTCCTTCGGTGCCAGGCTGGACCTTACTACAAAAGAGCTGCTTCCTGAATACGTTGAGCTGATACTGGATGAAGAGTCTGTTGTAAGAGAAGCAGCGATCGCAAACATCATGCAGTTGGTGAATGTCCTCGATGGCGGTTGGTTTTCGTTCCGCTTAGTGTATCTGTTGGCCACACCAAGTTCTCATTGTGCTGCTCGTTGCAACCTCTGTAGGCACCAAAGCTAGCGTCATTGTCCCAGTGTGGAAGAAGCTCTGTGAAGAGCGTGCTCCAAGGCTTCTAACGTGTCTTGCTCGTGAACTAGGTATCCTCTTATGGGAAACCCGAGGTATTACTGAGTCTTGGCTGCCATGCGATTGAAACACAGTGTTGGCGCATTCTCATCATGATGTCTGCTCTGGATAGACCTGTTGCCTGAAGCTGATTTGCGGTACTTCACGACCTTTTACCAATCACTGAGCACGAGTTCGGTGAGCGAAACGCGGGAGATGTGCGCCTTTAACTTTCCAGTACGTAGATAATTACTTTGTCTCTGTTGAGCTTTCTTCCTAACCTCTATACCACAACATTTTGCTCAGGCCATCGTCAACTCTCTTGGCAATACGCAAGCGTACGAAACCCATGGCCTCGACAGTGTCTACGATAAACTGATACATGATACAAATGCCCGTGTACGGCGGAGGATGGCATCTGGCCTTCACGCAGTTGCAGAAATTCTCGGCTCCCGCTCTTGGACCCTCCTGAAAACGGGATTCTTAAAGCTTTTCGGCGATGGAGAGGTGGAAGTGTATCATCAGCTTTTTAAGCATTTAGGGCAAATTTTGGTACAATTTGCAAAGGATGATGCATGCCGCAAGGTATGCTAGCGGAAGCAGATGGCTGGTGGACGACGGGCGGCTGACCCTTTACCGTAGGATACCCAATTGGACGACCTTCTCTTTTTGATTCTGCGTCGAGAGAGAGAATGTGCTATAAATAGCGCTCGATTCTTTTGGCGAACACATCATGATTTATTGGAGCAATTTCGATGGTTTCCGGATGTGTTTGGGCCAGATCTACTCTATGGACATTGTGTACCGCTGTTATTCAAATTGCTCTCCGAAGTACGGATATTGTACCTCATGATAACCGAAGCATTAAAGTTGACACTGACATTCTTTCTTGATCAGAATGTCGTTCTTCCAATCAAACACACAGCAATGAAAACATTGTGCATAACTTTAAGAAAGACAAAACGTTGGGAGCATCGCGATCGGTTGTGCCGACAGATGCAAGGTACGCTCATCATCGTTTTATAAACTTCACGGACATACTAAGAGAATGCAACAATGCAGATTTGAAGGACGCAACAAACTGCCACACACGACTCTTATTCCTCGACTTGTGTGAAGCAGTTTTGTCCGTATTCTCTCACAAGTTTTTCAAGGAGAACTTTCTGCCGAGCTATCTCGAGTTGGTAAAGGACCCCGTTCCCAACGTGCGCCTACGACTTGTCTCCCTGCTGCCTGCCGTTCGCCGTACACTGCATCTGCCAGCTGACTCTGCCCTTTTACAAAGAGTGAGTGAGGCAGTGGGAACACTGTTGACTGCAGATCCGGACCGAGACGTTACAGAGGCCGCAAGCGCAATATTGTCCAAGCTCGGAGCTCCCGCTAGCGAGCATGTAATCAACAGTGGCAAGCGAGCAATGTTTGGTGCAGATACATTGTCACGGTCACAAGACTCTCTGGATAAACAAAAGGAGGAAGAAGAGCAGCGTGCTTTTACGACTGACTGGGACACGGAGGAAGTGGTACGCAGAAGAGACATGGACGACGCACGCCAGGAGTTTGCAAAACGTTTGGCGGACAAAGACTTGACCAAGAAAGGAAAAATAAAACCCGGAGGCGAGGGAAGTTCTGCAACGGTTGGCGCAAAAAGTAGGAATACAGGAACCGGACCTGCAGGAAACATCAAACCTCGGGGAACAAACACAATGTCAAAGAGTGGGGAGGGTGCTAGTGGTGGTGGGCTGTATTCTTCAAACTGGGCGACTTTGGGCGACCGCCGGGCATCTGGGACTGGCGTTAGTGCATCATCAACTGGCAATACAGGAGTTAGCGGGGGACCTGGTGGGCGACCTATTGGATCAAGTCTCCGATCAGCAGTAATGAGCACAGACAAGAGTAGTGCTGGCCCAGGGTCTTCATCGACTGTGGACAGCCCGAAGCGAGTGGCGCGATTAGCCAGCACATCAGCACATTCAGCACTCCGTCGTCAGAATCCGAGGGATCTCAGTGATGATAACAATGACGGTCGATTACCAGGATTGGGGTCCACTCGTGCAGGGCTGACGTCCCCTCGAGTTACACGGCGTCCATCTGGAGGAGGACAAGGTGGACAAGGAGGCCCCACATCTCCCGCTCCATATTTTTCCAACAGTACCAAAACTTCTGGGGCAATCGGCTCATCCCCAGCGTCACTACTGGCTTCTCATTCAATGGCATCCAAGCTCACTTCTGGTAGACGATCACAGGAACTTTTGAGCTCTAGGGCTGGTTCATCATCAACTGGTTTACACGGTAGCGGACCGACGGGTGCAATGCTGTCTTCCTATGGAGCTGCAAGTACAACGCAATCTGGCGCATGGACTACAACAAGCGGCAGCGGATCAAATAGATTGTACGGTTCTGCAAAGTCCTGGGGCAAGCCGTCACCCTTGTCACCTCTGCCAAAAGCAGGAGGCGCAAGAGAAGGGAGTGGGGACTCTAACCCTTCCGGGTCTGCGACAGTCGCAGGAAACAGGTATAGTTTTGCATAGGAATACTGACTTGAAGCATCAACTTATTTGATCTTTGACATCACAACTGCAGACCTCGCACTCTATATCCATAGCCATCGCAATCGGATTGGGCGACTGGATTGACTTTTTTGCAATAGGGATACGGGAATTCTTGAGCAAAGCGTTAACTACTGTAGCTATATATATTATGATACTTGAGATGGGCTGTATGTGTGTTTTTAATGTGAAGCACACAGCCAAATGCTAATAAGACCAAAAAAACCTTTCTACTGTTTGTTCCCGGGATCGAACTCTTCCAATGACTCATCCACGTGTAATTCCGATCGGCAAAGATGATGGCCAGTTGGTTGCTGCGTTGGAAAACTGCGAGTTGAACGATTTCAACCCCATTTTATAGACGGGGTTCGGGAGCGGCTGGTCATTTTGCCCTTGTGGTTTTCCACACCAATCTTTTCTTGTCTCATTTCTTTCACCCGTCAAAAATACCTTGACTGGAATGGCATCTGCCTCGTTACTCCCAGGAGGACCGGTATGTTGTCTTTTGAGATAGCTTTGAAAGTTTGTGGTACATGATAGGGTGCAGTGTGTGTACTCACAGCCGTTCTGCTTCTGTCCTTCCAACCGACACAGCTGCAGTATATTCTTGCGGAAACTACGCTCCTCATAAATGAGCTGAAAACAGCAGCATCGGCTGTGACAGCATCGAGTCAATCGAGATGGACAAGAACAGAGCAATCTCAAAAGGCTCGTGACAACACATTTGGTCCTACGGATGAGGGCAAGAGGCAAAGTTCTCAGGTGGAGGTGGGAGCCGCAGAAGCAAGAGGACTCCCTAGCGATTTGAACTCTACACTTTTCAAGTTCACCGACCATGCCGAGGATATGGTAGCCACTGCAACTCGGCAATTGTCACCGGAAGAAGCCAAGGAGCTGCTGCGTGTGCTGCACTCAAAGGTCCGATCACTATCGCCCGATGCCTTGGTGCCAACGTTATTGGCCACCGCCGCAAATCTGAAAGCGGAAAGTCCATTGTCCGAACTCCAACTTAGAGACGCGCTCTCTCCAAATAGTATGCGCCGTCTCAGTAGACGGTTGCTGGAACTGGAGAGCAACATGTCAACGCCAATGCGTAGCCGAAAACGAAAGTCAATTCCTACGATGTCAAGTGTTTCGAGTTCGCTGCCTCTCACTGGACTTCATCGATCCACTGCTCGGAAGGGACTTTTTGCATCACTGTCGCATTCTCGGTCGCATCACCCTGCTTCCGCACACACGAGACACTTTTGGACGGAACGAAGGCTGCAGAAAGTGGAAGCAGAGGCTGATCAGCCTGAATTTCGCGCAGATCCTAAGAAGCAGGGTGAGCTTTACAAGGTGAGCCATCCTATCTAATGTGTATCCTCTAAATTACACTAGTTGCTGACGCGTGCATGTACGGTAGGAGCTACTAAAGTCAGGAAATCACTACGCACTGATGCATCGGTATGAAAATCAGCCCCAACTTGGTCCAGCGACGAGTCGATATCCCGCTGCCGCGCGAAATGCTGATATACAACGGATTCAACGCGATCCAGACTGCTTGAAAGCCTATCTTTCCGCGCTTGCTAAAGAAGGCAACATCGATAAATTGGCCGATAGAGTTCTAGCATTTACTGGAACGTCCCCAATAAGTCAGGCTCTGGGGAGCACACCAACACGGTCCATCGATACGTCTAATAGTGTAGGTGATGATGGCGCAACTCGGCAGACAGTCGGGGAAGGAAGGGAGCACTGGGTACAGACAAATATGTCTGAGTGGGACAGAGCATTAGGACGACGCGCGGGCGCAGGTGCTATGCGGGGCAACCGAGGTTTTGGTGGACAATCGATGGGACAACCACATATGGACGGAAAAATGGAGCCAATCCAGGTCATCATCAGTGAGGCTTGGTCGTGGAGTAAATTTGTGCGGAAGCTAGGGTCGAAAGTTCTTTATGGCCTTCTACTTATGACGGGATTAAGTGTTCTGTTAGACCAACAAGGCATTATCAAGTCAGGTGGGTGTGTGGTGATAGAATACGGCATTTTAGTGGTGAAGCTAAAAGTTGAATGCATACAGGCATGGCCACAGCTGAAGTTGAGCCCAACAGCTTGCAGCAACCTATAAAGTTTGCCGACGTGCAAGGTGTAGATGAGGCGAAGCACGAATTGGAAGAGATCGTTGCCTTTTTGAAAGAACCGAAAAGATTTATGGAGATTGGCGGCAAGCTCCCCAAAGGTTCGTGAATATGTTTGTGTCATAATTTGGAGGCGGGACGTTGCCACCAACGCACTTCCCATGCAGGCATTCTTCTCTATGGACCGCCGGGCACTGGTAAAACCCACTTGGCTCGCGCAGTTGCCGGTGAAGCTGGTGTTCCCTTCTTCCAGATGAGCGGGAGCGAGTTTGATGAATTGTACGTGGGAGTGGGCGCACGGCGTGTCAGAGAGCTGTTTGCGGCCGCAAAGAAAAAAGCACCATGCATCGTCTTCATTGACGAAATTGACGCCGTCGGAAGCAAACGTAGTGCGAAAGACCAGAGCTACATGAGGCAAACACTGAATCAGTTACTTGTTGAATTGGACGGGTATGGCTTTCCTCTGAGTTAGGCTGACTTGCGTGTTGTTTCTGATTAGTTCACCACTTTTATAGGTTTTCGTCAGCCGAAGGCGTCATTTTTATCGCCGCAACCAATACCCCAGAAGCGCTAGATAAGGCTCTCGTTCGACCTGGTCGGTTTGATCGCCTGGTTCCTGTGCCACTTCCCGATGTTAAAGGACGGGCCAAGATTCTTCAGGTTCACATGAAGGCCGTCACTGTGTCCAAGGATGTTGACACGCACATCATAGCGCGAGGCACGCCGGGATTTTCTGGCGCAGATCTTGCAAACTTGATTAATCAAGCGGCCATAAAGGCCTCCAAGGACGGCGCGAAGACCGTGCGCATGGAAGATTTAGAGTGGGCCAAGGATAAGATCATCATGGGAAGCGAACGCAAAAGCGCCGTCGTGACCGAGCAGAATAAACGATTGACCGCATATCATGAAGGTGGTCATACTCTTGTCGCGCTATACACGCAGGGAGCTACCCCCTTGCACAAAGTGACGGTCATCCCCCGTGGTAATGCTCTGGGAGTCACCGTGCAGTTGCCGGAAGCCGACAAGACCAATCATACAAAACGGGAGCTTCACGCCATGTTGGATGTGTGCATGGGAGGACGAGTAGCTGAGGAGATCATTTTCGGGAGCGAGGAAGTGACTACTGGGGCCAGCTCCGATCTGGAGAAGGCGACGGCAGTTGCGAGGGAGATGGTTCTCGTGTATGGAATGAGTGAGAAGGTTGGGGTGGTTGGGTACGGTGAAGAGGGTTGGGAAAAAATGAGCCCAGTAACGAAAGGACTAATTGAAGGCGAAGTCAAAGGCCTCCTAGACGTAAGTGCTACGCAATCAACAGATCCAGATTTAGTGACTCGGTTCTAATGACTTGACTTTCGTGAATCACATAGAGCGCGCATAATCGTGCCACTCAGCTCCTAAAAACTCATAAAGAAGAGCTACATCGCCTTGCAAGAGCATTAATGGAACATGAAACGCTGAATCTGGAGGAGATTCGAACTGTAATAAAAGGTGAGATTTACCCGACACATCGAGCATGCGTAGACTTGATCATTAACGTGCTTCTTAAAGGTGGTGAACTAAAGCCTTTGAAATCCAAGTTGTTGGACAGCACAAAGGATGTTAGTTTGGGACGATAACATTGGACAGGATGGTCCTACGTCAGAGGATTTGAAATTATGTTTGTACTTTAATGTAATCTATTTGGGATGCAGCTGTTGTCTCGTCTGCCACGGATACAAATTGAGAGCAGTGTGTGCATGAGACTTTTAATGTATGCAGCCATGTCGATCCAGGGGAGAGTAGAAAACTGCTAAATTACAGAAACGAACGCAACAGCTACAGCTCACGGATTAACCGCTTCCAGTCGCCATGCTCTACCCGTGAACAGTACTCACTTATAGGCTGATTCCACCTATAGTACTCTACCTCCACCTCCTCACCATCTTTAGTCCTCGCAAGTGCTTTCCTTCGCACATAAGAGCTAGAAGGGTCGTCATCACCCCGGTATCCTTCCAGTCCATCCAATTTCATAATAAGACTGTTGTGAACGGCGGGTTTTAGTGTGATAGCTTCGCCATAAACAACGTCCTTGGGGTGAGAAGAGGGAAGGATAACGGGGTACCAATCGTTGAGCGAATACATTTGATGACCGGGAAGGGTGACAGGTTGGATAGACAGTGAATTAACGCTGAGGTTGAAAAGGGCGTGGTTTGGTAAGTCTGTCATTAATGTTCCATAGACGAAAAGTGGCACATTTTGAGCAGTAGGTGCCAGTGCATCTTCAACCTGCACGACGAGTTGGTGTAGTGGTGGCATTTTGTATGGCAGTTTTTATAAACAATAGTTTTTATGGCTTTTGACTGGGCGACCAACTGTTGTCTTTGTCATCCGCGTCCTTATCACCAGACGCGTCCAAGACCGCTGGTTGCTGCAACGAGTTGTCAAGGTGCGTAGGTGGGTGTTTCAATTAGACAAATATGTGACATGCAAACTACAAAAATCAGAAAGACGGCCAGTGTAAAACACATTCGAAGCTAGATCCCGCTAAACCTCTCGATCGGCTCTCCTATTGGCTTTTGAGATATCAACATCGTCACCCTCCGCAGTGTCCGCCTCCCAGGCCACAGAATCATCTGTTCCACGAATTGATTTCATGACCTCGTCATATGCCTCCTTGGAAGCCTCTAAATATTCCTTTGCCTTTGGATCCTCTATTTGAGCAATCTCCTCCGCAATCCGGGTGGAAACTGAGGGGTCTCCTGGATGGGTAGAATGGTCGGCGGGGACACGGCCAGGAATTGTGCGAGGATCCTCATGATCAGCAATAGAGAGGGCTTCAGTGTACTTGTCAAAAGCAGAGTGGAGGGCTGCTGCAGGGCTACCGCGAGGAATTCGACTGTGTGTGGACAGCTTCCTGTGAGTAGGAACACTTTGCTAACGCAGTTCTGTGAGCATTTTACCCAAGTTCTCGCTCTGTCAAAGAGTCCAGCTCTGATTCTTGGCCTTTGAGTTTTGCAAGCGTCTCTTTAGACATGATGTTGCTCTTCTCCTTTCAGTGCACGGCAACACTGGCCCAGCGCTTTAACCCAACCTTTGCAGACCCATTGCCGGAGTTTCCCGTGACGAGTGTCGTAATTCGCGCGGGTGGCACAGCTTTCCAAGGCTCTGGTGGCTTTGCACTTTGCGATTTCACCGGCTTGGAGTTTTACTTGTAGGATATTTTCTTACCGTCTAGTGCTTAACCAGGATACATAACCCACCATCTGCCTTTCATATCTAACGACCGTTGGTCATCTCTTCAATAAGGGAAATGACATGATCTGCGCTACTCAGTCCTGTCATTTTATCAATTCGCTTCTCAATTAACGGCCGTCAATTCAGTCCGGCACCAAGGACAAGGAACTGTGGTCACATTCTGATACAGGCGCTCCCTTACATCGACGGGCGTAGCTTGATCAACCTGGGTGAATATTCCCATTGTCATGTCGCTTTCGTTAGCGCCCGGCTTGAATCACTCCAATGATTTTGCTATCGCTCATTTACATGAAAGCAGAAAGTACAGCGACAATGATGGTGTACGGGCTACGAATGTACTCATTTACTAGAGCCTCCGCTTGGGTAAATCGGCCGGCTCACCTCGCACTGTGGGAGCGTAGCAGCGCCATAATCCTAGAAACGTGTTAGCACGGCAGAGCGCTATGATCAGAAAAGAACGACAATGCTACAAATGGCACCCTACTATAACTCCCGGGAGAGACACGAGAACCGGGTCAGGGAGGAGGCTGCCAGACTCTTCAGCTCCTCCCGAAGTCTCGGGATGGTGTCATTTCCAAGCCAAGCGGAAGTCGTTCCATCTGCTATGTCTCGTACATGGCTTATTTCAGTGTGAGATACGATGCTATGCTCTCTGCAGAAGGCCTCCATTGCTGCATGTTGCTTGCTCACAATCCTAACTGGCATACCGGTGCATGCTCCTTTCTCTTTTTGAAAAAAGTCTAAAGAGCAAGGACGTGCAAGCACGGATTACTTTCCGCTGCTTTCTTCTCCGACAACAACAATACTTGTACAGTAAGACCGAAATCGGGTATGTTTGGCATTGCAGCTCTAATGTCATCCAGTCCGATGTGGAGGCCGATCGATACAGCTGCTTTGTGTAAACCGCCGCCAAATGCATGTTGATGGACCGTCGGAATGGGCTTTAATTATCAGTAAGAAAGTGAAAAGGCAGGATGCCATACATACGTAAACCAATCAAGTTTTATTTACTTGTTTATTCTCCTAGTTACTTTTGTATTTGACTAGTTTCCTCTGGAGATCCGATACATGCTTTTAATCTATACAACCGTTGCTTCGACAATGCCATTGCTCAGAAGCTTCGGGGACTGGAACAATTCCCTCGAAGAGCAGCGGAACTTGAAATTAGCTGACAGCCATTGTCAACCAGCCTTCAGCATACTTGCACATCGGAATATGTCCAATCTTATCAAATTTATTATGCTTATGGAATGAATCTATATGGCGAAAACCAAGGATGTCCCATCATCCGATCCTGTTATAATGGTCCGTCCGTCCCGCGTCATGGCAAAATCTAAAATTGTTTCATGATGCCCTCGGAATGTTTTTAGACATTCTCCAGTTCGTGCATCCCACACTTTGACGGTACGGTCAGCCGAGGCAGAAGCGAAAATGGGTTCAGACGCATGCCATCGGAGCTGCGTCACGGCGTCCTATTGTATCTTATAGTTAGCGAAAAGCGCGACCGACAGTTAAATACGCTGACTCGTCTACCTCGTGACGAACAGATTGGCGAAGACGAAGACCCGTCACATCCCAAATGCTTATTGTGCCATCTACAGAGCCAGTTGCAGCCAACGGCATTCTGACCATTGGAAGTGAGCACCAAGTCAAGGATGACAATTCTTTTGAAAACTCACGATCGACAGAATCCAACAGCTTCAATTGATTCGGAATGATTGTCAAATGAGGCCAAGATCTGGATAACAATAATGTGTTACAATCACGATAACAGCAGTAAGGTATGATCGCCGCTTACCCGTCCGTTGCCAATATGGACTAGTCGTGCAGTACCGTCCTGGGCACCGGTAAGAACCAGTTGATTATCGTGATGTATAGCAACAGCTGTTATAGGCGCATTGTGGAAACGTGCATCCTCTCCTGTTATTCTAAGATTCGCATTCGCCGTTTTGGGATCCCATACAATAATGGAACCGTCACTGGACCCAGACACGATACTTTTGCCTTGAATTCATGTCATGTCAGGAGGTAGATGAACGCAGAGCATTTCATCAACGCTGGCTTACCGTCTGGGGCAAATTGACCGCAGCTGACGCTATCGACGTGACCACTAAACACATTCATGCAGTTTCCGGATGGAACTTGCCACATCCACATTGTTCCATCTTCGGTACCAGCAAGTATCACGTTGCCTCGTGGATGCCAATTCAACCACTGAGATGACCCAAGTTAAAAAATACTCGGGTTTCGACGTAACATCATCAGTACACACCGTGATCTCCGTGGGGCCATCCAGCGTCACAGCCAACTCCCCCGTGGCCACCGTGAACACATTCACCTTCCCGTCCATCCCTCCGCTAGCAGCAAACTGCCCGTCTGCGCTAAAGCCCACCGCAATGATAGAGTCTTCATGCTCTGCATTGAGAAAGTGCATTAGAAGCGTCATCCCCCGGCGCTCGCGTTTCCAATTGAGACAACTCACGAGCAAGCTCAAAAAGTTTCTCCCCAGTATCCGTTCGCCACAAGTAAGTCTTATCGTCCCCTCCACCTGTCATAACAATTACTTCTTGTGTAGGATGTATTGCCACAGCATAAACAGGCTCTGCAATAGAATCGCAGTTCGTTGTCACATTTGTGCTTCTGAGGAAACAATAGGCTACGTACGACGATGGTCGAAGAACCCTTGTATTGAGTCATCCACAAGAAGGAGCTGATTTTCTTCGCCTTCTTCGTTTTCTTATTGCAGCGTAGTTTTCAGCAATTGCACTAATTCGATAGCCGGGACACTGGGACGTACCATCCTCGTCCTCGCTCATAGGCTCTCCAGCTTCATCGTCAATCACCTCGCCAACATCCTCTTCATTCAAATATTCGAGTTCTTCCTCTGTGTCCCCTTCCTGAGTAGCTGGCGCAAGGTTGGCCATGGCGACAGCGATTTAAAGCATGAACTCCTAAAGGTCAAGGCGAACCTCAAGAATTTGGGATCCTTTTTGTCACAGGTGGCTGGTGCGATTACGTGACTGTGCATTTGTCATCCAATTAAAACATATATGGATACATTGCATATTACCCAATCACCCAATGGGCTCCGCTGTCTGCCTTGCAAGCGTCGATTAAGCGGAAACGAAGCACTTGACCATGCTTGATATTGCCGTCTTGCAAGTATGTGTGGGTCATCGGCACCGACAAGCGCTCACCCGACCATGACATACCTTTGAGGACACGAGGGGCCGCGTCGAGGCGGCATGGCAAAGTCCCATCCCTAGGTTTGCGTTGTGAAGTCGAGTAGCATGCCTTCTAACTAGTGCCATCACCGATATATGCCACAAATGACAGTTGTGGTTGTGACGCACAATCTTGCATCCCCTAACAATTTTCTTTTATCTTCCCTGCCCACATCCACCGATCCAACACAATATAACACTCCGCATCCAAAGCTCAGCAATTTCTTGCACAAGAGTGTGACGGGCCATTCTTTGACCACAATTGGTTTTGTGAACAGACATGTACTATTTCGCAGTGCGATCTCTATACTACAACCAAACGACGCAAGATTTGACAGGACTGCCGGACCTACCCTTAAAATTAAATGAACAAGATCCACTGTATCCCACACACGGCGATATCGCCTCTTTCCCTGAATCTCCCATCAATTAACGAACCATTCATTGGTTGTTCAGATTCATTTTTAGAATTTGCCGCATACTCCCAACCATCTCACTATTTTGTGCGGCAACACGACGTCAACAAGGCAACCGATACGACCTCCCGATGAAAATTGGCAGCTGCCACTGACCGTAACCGACAAGATAAAGAGGGTTCACACAGTAGCATTCCCGGAACCAAACCTCCCGCCCCGCGCAGAGTGATCGATGGTGTCGGGATATGCTCTTGCGTTTCCAGTGGCAATGGTGTAACAGCCTTCCTTCTCTCATAGTGGGTTCTCTTTTCTGCTTCACCGTCAAACTCGAAGTGCAAGGGTCACTCGAAGCCTGATACAATGAGCGGCAATATGCACGGAGTGGCCAGTTATGTGGTTCCATTTAATGCATCAAGGGAATAAGGCATCTCACCCTTATTGGGATCTTCATCTCATCAGTAGGGCCAACCTGTTTTATTTTTATAATCAGACCAAGATTTCTATTGGTTAATGGAAGACGCATTTGATGTATACAAGATGCCGTTGGACCATGACAGTCTGTACGCAATGTATTGTATGGTCATGGTAGATCCCTCATCACCGATGTAACCTTCAGTTTTACTGCTCTTGGACATGCTGCTCTTGACCAAGGTGATTGACCGGTACTTGAAATATATCTACGGCGTTTATATGCTGAGAAACTTTTATATGCAGAAATTGATGATTAAAAGCACATCGACTGGGCCCGTCAAAGGTGCTTTTGCTGACTCGGCCGATGATGAAGAAAGCAGGCGATGAAATACACACCTTCAAGAAACCTAGGGCAAGGCCACCACCAAAGGTGTTGTGAGGGATTTGACCAAACTGTGTGGTAAAGTTTAATGTATTAGACAAATCCAGGTCCCTTCCCAACTGGCATCATCATCAACAGACAGACATATTATTTGATGGTAACCTCATATGCATTTGGGATGGAGACAATCATTCATGCAAGATATAAAAATACTCACATGGTTTTCAATGCCCACCAACTGCGCTGGGCTGCTCAGAACCATACATGATGGGCAGGAATGAACTGTCCAAAGCGAGGATGCCGTACAAAAGGTCGCAAGCCCCACCATAGCACGTATGACACAATGGTATGTGCAGGGACTTTTCACAGCCCTTCTTGCGCAATCATCGCATGACCAACATGTTCTTATGCACTTTTATGCAGCATTGCAGCCGGTTGTCTTTTCATAGATTCCATCTACATTGCAGAGAGCTTCATTGATTGACTATATCCCAGTTAGCAATATGCCCAAATCAAAGGTCTTTGTTTCCAACTCTGTAAACATTATCGGTGAGCATCCTGGGCATGATGTTACGAATCATCTCTAGATCGACCGTGCCCACCTTGAACTGTGGTAGGCTTCCCGACCTGCCGCGAGCTGGCCAAAAAGAAAGATTTGGTGGAATTGGTTGCTCATGTTCATGACCAGCGACATCCAAAGACAACGCAAAGACTGGAAGAGTTGGGTGCTCAGGTCATTATCGCCGAACACGACTTTGTGGAGCAACTCAAACAAGTCTTTGAAGGAGTGGACAGGGTTAGCTGACGCTGTTCAGGCTACCTGGATATGTATGCGTTTGACAAACGGTTCGCATTTAGGCTTTCATCATACCCAAATTCGACTCGGGGTTGAAGCATCAGTTTAGGGAAGAGAAAGCGATGATTGAGTACGTGCTCCCGTACCACCCTTCATGGCGGCAGATGGTAACTTGAGAATTTCAATCTAGAGCTGCTCGCAAGGCTGGAGTAAAGTTTGTTCTCATGATGGGTTCAGCTGTTAATGCTGATGAAATCGATCGCAAAGAACCTTCTAAGGTTATTCAGTATTTTCGCACTTATTGGTATGGTCATGTCTATGGTGGAAATCAATGCTTGTTGTATTCATCTCGTCTCCCCCGCCACGGCAAAGGGAGCTTGAACGGTACTTGCGTCGCCAGGACTTTTTACCGGACGCCAAGGGAGAAGTCAAAAACGCCATTCTGAGGGCCAATGTTTACCAGGAGGACCTTGTGAGCTTTAGTTGTATCCTGGTTGACTGTCACGATGGATCTGACTTGTTCGACTAGCTGTTATTTGCAGATCAGATCAAGAATAAGAATCTTTTACATCTTCCGATTGGTAGTGAAGCTAGGTTTGCACCGGTTTCCACTCTTGATGTTGCACAGGTGATGATTTCGAGGAGCATTTTCGATCACCCTTTTATCTAATATACGCACTGACTTGTTAATTTAGGCTGCCGTTAACATCTTGACAGCCAACGACTCGGAGCTTCTTGTTTTCCATCATCGGCACATTTACGAACTCACAGGTTAACCGAAACGCATTTCTCAGATTGTGTACCTTTCCTCATACAGCAACTGATCGATCTAGGGCCGGAAAGCTTGTCCGGGCCGGAAATCGCCAATATTCTGTCAAATGTTACTGGCCGTAAGATTCAATATGATGGTAGCATCCCAGAGAACCGTGGCAAAGAGTATCTCGAGTCTCTGGTCGTCCCGCCGGACCGAGAACATCGGGAACGGCATCAAGTGCCCTTTTCCGAGGCCCACGAGCTGATGGAGATATTCAAGTTGGTGAAGGATGGACTCTTAAAAGATGTCAAAAGTGACTTGCACCATTTGATTGGAAGAGATGGCACGACGATGAAGGAGTTTGCAGAAAAGTTTCGTTCCAAGTTTGTACCAGAGGAGGAGGAATGAAAATCCAATTTGAAAGACAAAATGTCAGCGCATGCCTCTTGAACGCTGGTACCGTGCAATGCAATGTACGGAGAGTTAATCATATTTGTCCAATTTGGCATCTGTTTCTACGCTACCTTTTGAGCCCATTATCCTTCTGGCCCCCAATTTCACACAGAAAACAAAGAAACGTCGCAAACCACGTCGCTTGGCCAATACTCTTGTAATCTCTCAGATATTCTAACATATTGCTGCATAAAAATAAATGACGTCCCACGCTCGGTTAAAAAATAACGAGCAAAAATGAAAACTTGGAACTCTATCCTACGACTTTCCATCAACTGCCCTACAACTTGGCCTTGGGAGCCCCTGCACTACCCTGTCCCGCCAACTCGGCTTCAAATACTGTCCGCATGTCCCGGAGCGCTTCAGCAAGATAAAAGTGCATGCGGTCAGCGCGCATTTCGTTCAAAGAGGCAACATTCAGGTGGAGAGAGCGTTCCTTGACCATGTACGCAATACCAAAACCGTCTGGCACAACCTCTCCCCATCCGTAACCATCGTAGTATTCTGATGAAATCTGCGACGTTGAAAGGAACCAGTGCTTGGAATACTCAAAGGCCGGGTCTTTGAAGAAGGCTGGCACCGGTTCTCCAGGTTTTAGAGAGAGCTTCAGCCCAAGCCACAAACGGTCAACACCCTTGTTTTCAACGGCATCATTCATGTACTTGACGTGAGACCCGACAGCCTTTCTTCCAAGCTCGGCTTTCTTCAATGGTGGCACGGTAGGATCTTCCATAGCCTTGACCCAGTCCACACTCTCGATACTAACCGACCGGCAAGTTTCCGTGCGCCCGTACGCAAATTTTCTAGTCTGTGCACTCTCGTAAGTGGGTCTAGAAACACCGTGCATTTTGTAGTATGCGAGTTGGATCGCCATCTGCACATACGCGTCAGGAGACATTTTAAACTTTTTAATAATATCTTTGCCGTAGTCAAAGAAAGCTTGGACACGCAAATCGTGGCGTCCAATGAGGGAATCAAAATGATTTTCTGCCGACTCAATACGACTGGAGAGGGAAGGTGTCAATTCAAACGCGAGCTGTTGTGGGTTAGGCAGATTGGAAGCAGCGCTGGGAGATCCGTGGTTGATCTTGTTGCGGTCAAGTCCCGTGCATATCCAATCGCACATGTTGCTTGTAGGTGTGCCATCCATCATCGAGTGCTCGCCAAGGAAACCAGCCTTGCCATTTTCAAACACAATGAACTGCAGGGGCTTGTCAAAGAAGCGATTGCGTCCGTCTCCGTGCCAGCAAGCGCGACTGGCTTCATCACGAGTGACGGGTGAGCTGTCATCTAAGCAAACAACAAATGCGGCTCGCTCAATAATGTCCAAAGAGGCGCGGTTTTTGGGGGATTGCACAAGCTCTTCGCGGGTCTTTGTCCAGATATCTCTGTGCTCAGAGGTCAGAACGCCAATGGAAGGGGCTGCTTTATCGCCGGCTTGATCATAGATTGCCTTGATTTGTCTGGATCGGCGCAAAGTTGTGAGTGGAAACCGTCATCAGCGTGCAACAACCGTCCAGCACATACCTTTCAATCTCAGCGGTTGAGAGTTGACGACCATCGGGATGACGGGTATCAAACTTGAAAAACTGATTCTTGCGGATGACGACAACATGAGAGTTTTGACGAGGATCGGACACTCGAGTGGTATCGGAGGGAATCTGAGGGATACGGCAAGCATTGAACATCCACTGATATTGATCCATAGACAGAGCGCCGCCTTTAAACATTTCGGGTTTCAACTCTTCCTCGACGACAAGGCGCTTGAATTCCAGTGCACCAGTTATGAGGGCAGCGGCACGAGTTACAGGAGCCTTCCATTCCTTTCTCAACTCATCCTTAAAAACGAAAAAGTAGGAAACATTGATAACGACCGGGTCTCTGTAACCCATGTAGGACCAGTCGTTCCACCAATCATACAGCCAGCTGGTCGACGAGGTGGCAGCGCGCTCCTGCAGTCGCTTGTGCAATTCCTCGCCCTTTCCGCCAGGAGCAATGAATTCTCGTACAAGTTTTTCAGAGTGTGCATATTCTGCATCAGACAAGATGGGTTTCAAGCTGCGAAGGTATTTAGTCGCAGTTTCTTGAAGCGGAGCAACTGGCAACTTGGGAACAGCATGCTGTTGCGCAAAGAGGGGCTTGTTTGGTCCCGAGGGAGTGAGAGGATGCATGTTCAGGGCGGCGGTGGTGGCAAGTGAACGGGAGCAAAGAGCTGAAAAAGAGTGCTGAAAGAAGGAACCAACTTTTTGAGTTCCCGGGTAACTCCGTAGCAACCGACACCATCTGCCATTACCTGAGTCGTCCGAGTCCGTAACGTGCGTGATAGCAATTGCGATGGAGCACGAAACAGCATTCTGCGCGTCCCCGCTGTGAGATGGGAGACTTTTAAGATGAATCAAAATGGAAAATCGACGACGAGGTCGTTTTCTTTTATATTCGGAACAAATTCCCGACGCGGACCTTTGACTCGGCTCTGTGTCACCCATCGGAATTTAAAATTGCCAGGCCGAGTTTCATCAAAAAACTATTTCTTGATTTTTACAACGAGATGGACGACGACAACGACCATGATTTACTAAAGCAGATGCACAACGACGACGACGACGGCGACGACGACAATCTGTTTTCAACGTAAATATATATATATAATATGAAAGGGAAGAACACACACTAGTTTAACAAATCTTGAATTCTGAATCGGTGTGCTTCGCTGGCCTTGCCCCCACTCTCCTCCATGTCCCAGATAGTACCCATGTCTATCGATTGGGGCGTGCGAGCCAATTCTTGTGCGGCACAATGTGCCAAGGTCAACAGTGATGCATCGTCGCTGTCCGTCGCAGCTTTGGGCGGCGGCGCTTGTATGCTTCCAGCAAGAACGGCATGGAGAGAAGAACGAGAAAGCTCCACTTGTGCTGATTCAAGTGGGTGTTGGCAAGCTGGAATCACGCACGGAGCATTTTCTACAGAATAGTAATCGCCTCGGGTATGGTCCTTTTTGCAATCTTGGAAAGCATACAGCTATTAAGAGCTTTTCCCCATAAATCCATAATTTCATGACCATGTTTATCATACCTCGACAAAATTGTTGCATCGCATGTCGACTGTAAATGTGGTCAACAAATGTCACCAAATCTCGAGTTCCTATGGCTGTACAGTCCTGAGAGTGTTTCTCAGGCTCTTGAGCATGTCGCCGTGCTTCCAAATGGTGCGACAAGTGGTGACTGGTGAGGAGCGTTTTGCATCCCTTGACCGGACACTGATACAAGGCTCGATCTCCGTTTGCCACAACCACAACCGCCACCGAGGCAAGTTCTCGAAGGCGTGCGGGGCAAATAAATGGACCTCGAACGGGAATATTTTCCGAGGGTGAAAGTGATACAGAGGAAGGTGATGACTCTGAGGTCATTGAGATATTGGGCCGAGGTGTGGGGAGAAGGGCAGGATAGGGACGTGAGCGGGCACGGGAGGCTGAAATCAGGACGTGTGGGGAAGGAGCGTCGGACGAATTTGGGGATTCTCCACAAGACGAAGGTATGACACCATTTGGACGAAAACTGTGTATCCGATAGTGACGCTGAAGTGCGTCCATTCGGGAAAATCTAAAAGTTACTGGTCAGGATTCCTGGTAATACTAACCATAGCCATTTGCAGCAACATACCCTCTGGAGCATATTGTGCATGGATAGGGCTTCTCTCCACTGTGTGTTAGCTGGTGGCGAACCAAGTGTTCGGTGCGCCGAAAAGAAAGGCTACAGTGTGAGCATTTGTATCTCCTCTGTTGAACGGTGGACAGTACGGTATTGTCCATAGAACCAAGGTCGTCCGTCATTGATGCGTCGGCCTGTTGGTCGGTCTCTGCGCCGTCGGCGACACCGGCCATGGCTTAAAAGTCCCCAAATCTTTGCAGGCTGTGAATCAAGTTAAAAAAACACCCTCCGGCCGCCGTGTGGGGAAAGTGCCCTCCGGTTCCTTTGCAAGTTGAACGATGCGCAAATAGCTGTGGCGATTGGCGAAATTTCGTGATTTGGAATCCACTTTGTGTACACATTAATCCGGTTTTTGCACTCGAATGGCATTCCAAGCTCACATTCGGACGATTTGTCGGACAGTTCGTTCAGCTTATAGTTCGCGAATTCAGAATGCAGCCAGCCTTCTCGCCTTTCCGATCCCCGACAGCATGGCAAGGGGGCCACCCAACGACAGCTTATCTTCGCCATATCGTACTACCGCGTCTCATGGACAGCTAGATGCAGCTCTGCTTGCAACTCCTGCTCCCGATATGTCGTCAGCAGAATTGAGGCGAAGATTGAGAGAGGCACAATGGGCTCTCAGGGAAAAGGACGAAGGTGAGAAGGAGTTTGGATTTGCCTAATAGAACGTTATGAATAACTCTTTGTTTTCTCTAGCACTTGAAAAAAAGGATAATGGTACCTTTCTTCTGGTGTTCTGTAACGTGATTTGACGCGGTTAACCTTTCGGTTCCGGCAGATTTAGTCATTGCAGCTGAACTGGGGTCTTCGCTATTGGAAGACAATGAGCGTCTCAAAGCTGAATGTGCCAAATTACTAGCAGAATACCGATCGACATCCGCAGCGGCTGTCGCCATAGCTGCCCATCCACCAGCCTCGTTTTCGCCAACCTCCCTCTACAAACCGTCCACACCCATCTCTGCGTCACCCGGCACCAATTTGCTTGAAGAGGCCAAACGTCGAACAACAGCCATTGAGGCTGCTGCCTCTGCTCGTATTGGTGATCTTGAAGCCACCATTTTGGACCTGCAATCTCATGTGGATCGACTGAGGGTTGACATTCGCACCTCTCAGGAAGCGGAACGCGCACAAGAGCGTCGTTCACAACGTCTAGAGAGTGAGAACGAGGTAATTACACGAGATTTAGACGCCGCTGTGTCCAAGTGTCAGGAGTTGGAAGAGGAACGCAAGAAAATAGCGAGAGAAAAGGCAGAGCTCTTACGTCGGGTAAAGGACGTAGGGGAGAGGGATAAGGAGTTGGAGGAAATAGCAGAGTTGAGAGATCGGTCCAAGGCATTAGAAGAGGTGGTGGTGCAACTTACTCATTCACGGGCAGAGATGGAAGCAGAACTAGCCGAAGCTGTGCAAGACCGAGGGCATTTGGACCAAAGATGTGAGGAACTTGAAGCAGTCGCTGAGGACTACCGGATGGAGAGCGAGCGACAGGCTGCTAGAATGGATGAGCTTGTTTGGGAATTAGAGTCGGCGAGGGACTTGATAGCTAAATTACATTCACGTCTCGCCGTCCTGGAGCCCGCCAGGAATGGGCCGGAGGACGCAGGCGACCGAACTCTTTTTAGCGAAGTTGAAGATAGGCGACGAGAGTTGGAAAATAGACACCAGAATCTAACGCAAAAACATGCAGGGCTACTTAAAGCACATTCCGTAACAATACATCAACAGGAGCGAATGCGAAATCACATTTCAAGATTGACTCAGCTTACGAGTGCTCGACAGGGAGAACTCCGAATCCGGTTATTGGAAGACGCTCTGGGGCAAGCAGAGAGCGAGAAGAGGGAGATGCAAGCAAAACTCGCCCTATTAGAGAAGGGGAGAGGGATAGAAACAGATTTGATTAGTGCGGACGGGAGCAATGGGCCACGTATGGGAACTGTCTCCTCATGTCAATATGAAGTCCAGCTCGAGTGCCTTCGTCTCCGGGTTTCTCAATTGACTGAAGAGAACGACGATTTGAAACGAGAAGGGCGAACAGGTCGTATGCTAAAGTCTTTTGAGACCGAAAAGTTGAGAAGTGTGGAAGCGGTCTTGAGAGAACGTGAGGAAGAGCTTCTAAGACTGAAATCAATCAACGCTCAGATCAAGTTTGATTTGGAAGAAATGAAGTCTAGGTTCAAGAGAACTCGGGGGCTGGATGCCGAGGGATCAGAGAAGGCGGATACCGACGGCAAAGCAGTTGGGGCCAACCCGTCACCGACCAGCAAGTCGACCGGTGTCCAGACATTAAGCCTGGTGGAGAAAAGTGCACATGATAAGGAAAGCCCTCTGAGAGAGGATCCCCGAGAATTACGGTATGTCGCACCTCAGCCATTGAATGCGACTCACGGAAACAATACCTATAAACCTAGTCAGGAGAACTCTGGTCCTTTACCCATGGGCCAGAGTCCGCACGATAAGCCATGTTCAAGTTCATCTTCTGAGGTTGACCCAGACGCATCCATTTGCTCCAATGGATCCACGTTATCCAAGGCCAGCCAGCGTAGCTACCTAGCTACTGGTCATGGGAAAGAACCACTACAAGAAATCCAACCCGTGGGCAAAATCATAGCCAGTAACAAGCCGAATGAGTTCCTGCCATCAGCTTCACCGCGTGATTTGAGTAGCAAAAGCACGAGTAAACGCGAAGGGCCAGGAGGTCAAAAGGCAGGACCAACACAGGTGTACGTGGGACGGGAAAATGTTCGATCCGATGTTAATCAATGCAACCAGCAATAATAGAAAGTCTAGATTCGCCATTACAGATCATTATCCGGTCCTGGAATGTGCATGTGCATGAGGTCCCAGCTGTCCCACTGGAAATCCGATGGTCAGGTAGCTACTGCCTACGCCATGTATCGGAGACTACACAAGTTCTAGACTGATGCTGCCTCTGCTTTCTTGAGGGCATCACGCTCGCGGACTGTCAATGGACCGCATAAGCCATGATACGACTTTACAAACTCGCCAAACACCTTGAACCGACAATGTGCGGTAAGTGGTAAGCAAGTCCTCGCATTTGACTTTTAAGGTGACATACCACGCCAGCGTGTTCTGGTCCGAAATGCTGCCCTGTCAATTCTCGCAATTCTTTCCAGAAAGCAGGGTTATTTCCTTTGATTTTGAAGACATCTGTTGGTGAGGTAGACGTTGTGTGGGTAGCTTTGGATCGACTATGTGCGGTGTCGGTTGGCGCTTCCTCATGCTTCTCCTGCGATGCGGCAACTGGCTTCTTCAAAAGGTGGATGGTGGCTCCGGAGACAATTTCATAATCCAACAAAGTCTTTGTGTCCACCAGTCCTTTACCATTATAGACCAGCCGTTGGGCCGCAATCGGTATACCAGCTTCGGTGGCTATACGGGATTTGATATCTCCAATAGGCTCTAACCGTGAGGAATGGATAGTAAAAACCTGTCCACCCTTTAATGGTTTGATGTTTATTTCTAGTTCCTTTGCGGAAGGGGACGTGGCCGCATCGTCGGGCTCCTACGATTGCGCGGAACTGGTTTTAGGTGTTTCCCCTTTGGTAGTTCTACCATAGGAATCTCAATCTATCAAGATCTTACTCTTAGTGGAAAGGGGCGGCTCGCGGGAGGAAGGGTAGCGTGGCAGTTTGAAAGGGGTGGCTCATAATTGAGCTGGTACTGAATTGGCTGTGATGCTAGTTGATGGAGGAAATGAGTGGCAAACTTGAGCTGCAACAGTGAAGAAGCGCAATAAATGTCTTTTGTTCCTTCAGCTGCAAGTCTATCTAACACCTTACCTCCTCAGCTGGGCTCATTATAGTCGTCATCTTGCTACACAACTCCAAAGGTTATCCATCATCGGTGGCCAGCGCCTTGTGCTAGTGAATGACTCATCATCACCATGGCAAAGCAACCCCCCCACTCTGTGGTCGCAAGTCAGCGCTTCTCGCCGTTCGATCGCAACGCGCCCAATAAAAGGATTCTACAAGTCTGTATTTCTCTGCCCGTCTGTCTGGAGGACATCAGCAACACTGTACTACTTTGCCAATCTTAAAGTCACGCAGCCATGGATAAGATGGATCTGGTACAGATCGGTTTCTATTGCCCGTGCCTGCAGCTCTCGTGCCACCAAAAGTAATATTAACCGGTGCGTTATACAGTCCCTAGATGAGATCATTGTCAAACGTCCAGGAAAGGGATCTCAGCGAGGAGGTCGTGGCCAAAGAGGTCGCCGTACGCAACGTGCAGCACCCTATCAGGTAGGGCCTGGGATGACTGTAATCAACTGGTCGCGATACGGCTCTCTTGCGTTCTAAACAGGTTCTCTGCCAGAGACCAGCACGCACTGGGAACGCTGATGGACAATGGCAACATGACCTTTTCGAAGGTGGAAGACGAAAGACGGGTGACTTGAGGACTCAAATTCAGCGTCCAGCTGTGTCCGGAACCCTTAGCGACCGCGTACGTGGGCTTGTGTCTGACACGATAGTGACACCTCGACGAACCGTTCAACGGAACAATGGCGGTGGAGTTATGGTGGATCGGCTCGGACCTCCGGTTCGATCAGTATCCAGTAAGCAAAATCCCTTTGGATCATCCGGAAGTATTTCAATCAAAGGCGGTGCTGGCCCAGCCGTCATTCAAGTTGAGAACTTGCACCCTGCAGCAACACCCGAAGACATCAAAGTAAGGTGTCATCTCGGGACAGCGTTACGCGATCCTCGGCATCATCTAACATTGTGATTTGTCAGACATCCCTGTCTCCATATGGAAAGGTAGTGGACTGCACTCTCGCGTACGATGCTCAAGGGCGATCATCTGGCGTGTGTACTGTGACGTTTGAAAGGAGAGACTCGGCTCAAAATGCTCTCAACAAGCTAAATGGGCAAATTGCAGATGGTGATTAGTGTTGCATGTCAGAGTACTCGGCAAATGCGGGATTCTAATAGTGATGGATACCAGGTCGAGTGCTAAGGGTAACGGAGCTTCAATCCAAATTGACTATTGCGGGTGCAGCTTCAGTACAGAAGGTCAACAACATTGCGAACAGCACGTAAGTGAAGCAGGTGAATCATTTCACGGGAAGGTATTAACAGTCTCTTTTTTAGTACTGTGTCGAACGGTGGAACAATGTACGCAGATAGGTTAGGACCGGCAGTTCCTGCGAGTGGTAGAAAAGTGCAACGTGGACAGGGTGTGTTGAGTCGTGTCGGCGGGAAAGCCAAGAGTGGGCGAGGTGGTACGACGTTTTCAGTGTCGATTTGAAAATACATACAGATGCTTTACGGTTTTTGCTGCTTCTATTTGATTGGGTTGAACCCAATTCGGTTCCGTCAGAACCAGGGGCCTATTCAAACGACTCTGCCCTTTCGATGCTGGTGTTACCGTGAACTTTCCCAGATAATGTATTCCTTCCGTGACTTTTTCATGCATCTATTTGTGTATATCGCTCCATATGATTTATTCATCCTCCTATCTCTTGCATGGCTGTTGGTCGTCATTAGAATCGCGCCATTGGCTGTCATCTGCTTGTTACAAGGTGAAATCCATGGGTATTCGTAGGGTGGGATACGTTTTGAAACAGCGGCTATTTACATGTCTTCATCATCCATCACATATCCTCCGAGAACTCCGGCCAAGCGAAGTGCACGAGTTTGGTATGTTACAGATAGAACATCGTGCGCCAGCATAGCTTCCTCCTTCTGAAAACTAGTCAGGCTACAAGTCAGAGGGGAAAACACAAATGAAGATATCGCATACCAATCGGGATATTGCGTGTCGACAGAAGGTATATCCACTTAGGTCTTCGTAGCCTTGTCGGTCTGTGCTGCTAGGTGCCTGCCCTTTCGGAATACCAAACTGTTTCGGTATTCTTCCTTCAGCAGTAGCAGCTGCTGAGGAGCATCGCATCGTTGGATATTGACTTGCAGAGATGCCAAAGGCCTTGCATGTGGTGAATGCCGTCCGGCATGCTCGTCGAGGCAGTAGCATTGCTTCTTTTTGCGGAATGTGTCGGGTGTTTTTTTGAACAAAACTGGTTTTGACTTGCCCGAGAAATCAACCATACTGGCGTTTCCGTGGCAACAAGTCGCCCAGCAGAGTGGAACAGTGACATTTCACCTTGCGACGATCGATTCCCACCTAAAATGAAACCAAATACACTTTGAGGATTGGTTCTCAAATATGCGCACCTGCTATTATGAATTACTGGGAGTGGATAGAAAAGCCACTCCCGATGACTTGAAAAAGGTGGAAGCATTGGACACATTTTTAAAAGACCATAAGCTTGCTTCTAACCATGTTCGTAATGTTCGTAACCTGTAGGCTTATCGGCGGAAGGCCCTGGAGTTTCATCCGGACAAAAACATTGATAGAGTGGAGGAAGCGACTCAATTGTTTGCGGAGGTACAGCAGGCCTATGAGGTTTTGTCGGATGAGCAGGAACGGGCTTGGTATGTGTATTTTTGAACCGGGTCGACATGATTGGTTCGGCGCCTGATATTTCATGTCCGCAGCGTTCAAGTTGACACTTGAATTTTCACCAGGTATGACAGCCACAGAGAGGCCATTTTGCGAGGCGATGATGAAAGCGCCGCTGCTGGCAGTAGCGCGGCATACATGGATATTACAACGGTGGAGACTTTGATGCAGTACTTCAGCGCTGCTTGCTATAGTGGCTATGGTGATAATAGCAAAGGGTTTTACGCCTTGTACGGCGCTGTCTTTCGTCGTCTCGAAGAAGAGGAGGAAGAAGCTGCTAGGATGGATTCGGAATCATTGGTCGACGATGAGGATACCTTGCTAGGAAGCAGGGCCGACTTTGGGACCTCCAGGGATCCGTATGATGAACAACCCCGAACATTTTACAACAAGTTCCTGCACTTTGCAAGTGTCAAGTCGTTTCGTTGGCATGATAAATACCGGCTTTCCGAAGCCCCCGATCGTCGTGTGCGACGATTAATGGAAAAAGACAACAAACGCGCAAGAGAAGTTGCGAGAAGGGAATTCAATGAAGCCGTTCGCAATCTGGCAGCATTCGTGCGAAAGCGCGACCCGCGATACAAGACATGGAAGGATGAACAAGAGAAAATTAGCAAAGAAAATGCTGTAGAAGAAACTAAGCGTCGAGCGGAGGAACGGAGAAGGGAGCGCGACCGACGAGCAGAAGAATATGTGGTTCCAGAATGGGCCAAGGTAGCTGATGCGGAAAGGGACGCCGTTGTGGAAGCCGCTGCAGAGCTGGAACTGGAGGAATTGTTCTGCCTGGCCTGCAACAAAGCTTTTAAAAGTGAGAAACAGGTTAGTTTCGCAGAAGTGTACAGCTCCTGATGAATGATTTCTCAAGTCAGTTTTTCTCCCCAGTTTGAAAACCATGAGCAATCGAAAAAGCATTTGCGCAATGTGGAAATCCTACGCGAGCAACTACTAGAGGAGGAGGAGAGTAATGGATGGCATGAAGAGATCACCGTGGATGACATTGATCCCGCTAATGGCGAAGAAGAGCTTGAAAATGGTGTCGAGAGCGCTGAGGCAACTGATACTGATAGTGACTCTCAGGATCCTATCGCGACAACGAAAGATGACAGCGATAAGCAGTTGCAGGAGGATGTTTCCGAGGATGAAGAGGCAGGGGCAAAGCAGCCAGAGATCTCTACTCGCAAGAAGGCTGATAAGAAGAAGCGGCGAAAGCAGGCGCAGCGATATGGCTGGGCTCAATCGCACTCCGAAGATGAAACTTTGCCAAGCGAGACAGGCGAAACCCGGGATAAGGATATCGATGACTTGGTGGCCGGTGTGGAAAAGGTGAACCTGGAGGGCTCGATTACTGAGAGCCTATCAGTAGATGATCAGGCATCAGAATCAAACTCGAGTACGTTCAAGGGTACAAGCCGAGCGAAAGAAAAACGTGCGCAGAGGGAGGCAAAGCGAGCTGCTGCGGTGGTTCTGGAGAAGGGAGGGGGCACTACAACCTGCAATGTCTGCGGTGAGGGATTTCCATCGCGCACTAAGCTTTTTGATCATATCAAGCGATCGGGTCATGCAAATGCCAGTGGGCCAGTAGCTTCAGCTGGAAAAGCTATAAAGAAAGGACGGCGATCATAATTAAACATGATGTACCTAAGATTCCCAATCCACCTTGCAAAGTGACACTTTCAACCGCGGCAGATGGTACCGTAGAGGTAGCTGGGAAAAGTGTGGGTGCACTCATTGCATATTTTTACGGTTTCATGGTATCTAAAATCCGCAATGAAGATGGGCGGGTTTTCACGCTGGAAGAGAAAGGGCATCGCACGCCCATCCTTCACCTGTACCACTCAGATGGAAGTTGCTTCTGCACTTTCTGTCACCATATTAAGGCAATCGTATGCTCTTTCATCTGAATTCTTAGAGGGACTGGCGAATCTATTTATTTTCAAAAATTATTCATGACTGTCATTCTGATCCTGGAGCAACTGGTTGAAGAGCAAAATAAAAGGATATTTCAGACATTCCTTTAATTAACGTTCATTGCAAGTGCACTAGAAACAGTGGTCAACATTATAGCATCCCATCAATGGCACACCTCTTCCCCGCGCACCAAATACCCCACAACCAAAGTGAACGACAAGAGTTACAAGACCTTGCGACAAAAAGACGCTCGATCGATGCCTGCAAATCTACCGCTGCGGTCTTGCTCTTCAAGACAATTCAAAGCAGCAGTTTGCGGATACGTCTTTCAACTCCAACGGGTTGGCCAGAGATGGGCTTCCCCGCCAACTAAGCCATTGGGCGTGTCATGATGAGAGTCATCGGCCCTGTCGTTTCGAACAGTTCGAAATGGTTCAATGTTTCTACCAACAGAAACCTTTTATTTGACGTAATGATCTAGTCGGAATTCGTTTCGGCATCAAGAGCCATGGAGTCGCAGCAGGAGAAGGCTTCAAGGGAGTCTAGGCTCCTCAAGCAGAAAGTTGATGCACTCGAGAAGGTGAGTGGCCGAAAAGCAGTTTGAAAAGTGAACCAATGATGTTGCCAATATAGTCCAACCTATACATGCTTGTCACTCAAATAGGAGAATATGGCATTGAAGAAATCTTTATATGAGCTCTCGACTCGCTTCAATCTCCTGGCACCCAAAATATCACCATTTTCGCTCGACTCGCTGGAAGGATTTGACGCCCCGTTTACCTCCGTAAGCGACGCCGTCAAACCAGCTGCTGAGGATCAGGATGTTTTTGGTACACTCCATGCGAAACTGTTCTTATGGCTCCCTCGCAATTCTAAATATTCGCGATCACTAATAGCCGGGGTATCGCGCGAGGCTCTCAAGGACGGAAGACAGTTCTATCTCAAACATGAATTAAAGGTTCGCGTCACTCAGTTCTTGACTGTTGGATTTTCGGATTTGCTAAATCCCAGAAGGGACACGCGGGGGCGGTCTACGCAGTCCAATTCTCTCCTTGCGGGAAGCTCT
Organism: Spizellomyces sp. 'palustris'; assembly: GCA_006535965.1. Classification (NCBI taxonomy): domain Eukaryota; kingdom Fungi; phylum Chytridiomycota; class Chytridiomycetes; order Spizellomycetales; family Spizellomycetaceae; genus Spizellomyces; species Spizellomyces sp. 'palustris'. The sequence continues at coordinate 6,047 of QEAR01000096.1, read as the reverse complement.
TGGCTTCGGGGTCATTTGACAAAACTGTGAGGATTTGGGATGCTGTAGCGACACAAAAGGAGGTAAATGTCTTTGTGGGCTTTTAAGGCCTTGATATTTTGCGACGTTGCTGACAGAGAATCAGATCCACTGCTTGAAATACCATTCCTTGAATATATCCGATCTATCGTGGTCAAGAGACTCTGCTGAGCTGCTTTCTGGAGGATATGACCAAACCTGCAAAGTTTGGGATATAGAAAGCGGTAAATTAGAGGCTTCATATGCGACCGAAGGCTTTGTACAGTGCGTCATGTTCAATCCGCAAGGTCTGTTAGCGCGAATTGACAAATGAACGGCAACGTACTTTTCCCTGATGGACCATCGCCTGTTTGAATTGAACAGATCGCAACATCTTCTTCAGTGGGACATCAAGAAACACGATGTGTATGGTCGATCGGCGACAACCCGATGCCGCTCTTATCCTCCGAAACGAGGCTATGGTGAACTCATTGTACGCGAAGCTTCGTTCACAATGGGGGTTTACATCTGTTTCATTACCTCATTGATCTTTGTGCAGATATGTGTACAGGGATGGGACGAGCGTTCTGTCAGGTGATGCTGCTGGCTATCTCAAAACCTGGGACGTGCGAACAGGTGCGATGGCACAGGCCAATGAACCCACTATGCGAGCGCACAAATATTAAATCCTGAAACTTTTTGTCCAATCAATCTTGTTTTAGGAAAATGCATCTCTTCTTATTTGAATGAACCCACGAAGAAGCCCATTTCCCACGTCACCGTGTGCTACAGCGACAGAGGTATGCCGAGTATTGGGTCTCTTATTGTCCGATTGTAACTCTCTTCCATTTCCGAAATGATAGATGAAGAGCCTCGATATATGGCCGTCAATAGCTACGATAACGGTAAATATTCCTCTTTTGTCCTCTATATGCGTTCTCAATTCTAACTCTCTCTGGCAGTCATGAGGGTCTATGACCGTGGATTCTCTCCTCCGCATAGCGAGCAACGTCTGATTCATGCCTTGAAAGGATATAAAAACAAGAATTGGCCCATCAAGAGCTCGTTTTACCGACTCAGGGATGGTACGACCACTTTGTCTTTGCTTGCCACTCATGAAATGGGCAATTAAAATGTTTGTCAGTGAAACAAGGTTTAAAAAGAGGAGGCAGTCAGGATGAGATGTACAGCAAAGGAGAGCTTCCCGCTAATTCGACGGACAATATTAGGTAAGGATAGTCGTCATTTGTTGATAATGTGTGACATACTGACGTGGCAAAATAGCCAAGAGAAAGACAGATCAGGAGAATCTACTATGCTACTTGCCACGGGCAGCGCGGATCCGTTTGTTTATGTATATAGTATCGGGGGCACGGAGGTAAGTCTTCCTGTTTGGTCCACAAAGGATCTGAACGACTTACCAAATTCTCATTACAGGGAACGGGGGAACTTGTCCAGCGATTAGAGGGACATACAGATCGGGTGTATGCTGTGAACTTCCACCCAGTTGAGCCAATTCTTTGCTCTTGCTCAGCAGACTTTACGCTGAAGATATGGTATTCAAACGGGAAAAAAAAGAAAGCGTGACGCATAAGACATCGTTATCAGCCATTTCGCTGCAGCGGCGACCGTTTGATTTGCCCCGTCAGGTACTCCGAAAAACCTGGCACTGTGTCTTGGAATCTTGGACCCTTTCGCACAGTGATGGCAAGAAAGGACCAAGTCGATGTGCTTCTTAATACTCAGTCCCATATACAGCTCCTCAGGCGCAGTTTGATGGCTCATTGGACCCCACGTACAACTAACTTATATATAAACTATACACGGGACACTTGCTCAAAAAGTATCATCCTCTTGCTCCCCTTCAACACCACCCTCCGGAATCTCAAACCCATCTTCAGTCTACAATAAAACACCCATCAGCTGTCGAATAGCTTCCTGGCGTTATATGCAAGAGCTTACCTTATACATAATACCCGAAATGTAGCTCAAAATCGATTCTGTCTCTGGCCCTGGATGACTTTCCAGTTGTTGTTGGACGTAGATTTCGATCTCTCTCAACTTTGAGAAGTAGAATTCTCGCTCTTTCTCAACTTGCTCAACGGTAACCTTGGCCTCCATAATCTGTTGCTGCATCTCTTGCAGTGCCTTTTGGTATTCCGCCTCGACCTCTGCTGTTCGGTCACGACCCGCCCCAACAGCGGGACTTCGTGCGCCGCCACGTGTAACGGTTCTTGCAGCTTTGCTCGCAGGTGCACCGACTGATGAATTTGAAAGTGACTTTTTAATACCAGAAGAGGGTGTGCTAGCTGGTCCCTTAGCCATAGAGCCATTCTTCATGGAAACATCAGCTAGTTTTCCACCTCGTCTGCCAACCGCGTCATACGGGCCACCGGGGTAATATTGGTCCCAGAACCTGGCCATGAAGTTAATGAGCTCGTAGATATAAGAACACTTATTTGACCTAAATCGTGTACTGACTTTTTCATCCATTGGAGGAATTCCAGGTTATCCTGAAACCTGCACTTGATAAGACGTTCCACGGGAATAGCATTGTCTATCTTGTGCTTGTCAAAAACGGTTTGTAGAATTTTGAAATTGGCAACATATTCGTATTCATGCTTCGCTTGAAATTTGACTTTACTCAAAGGGACCTGTAGAGGAAAGTCTGAATATGCAATAATGCAACGTGATGCAGTGTGATTCCAAGGCATGTCCCCGTTACGCACGTTTTGATAGATCGAGTCCATAATCTGACAGTGTGCCGCTCCAGTTCCACACTGCTCAATTTTTGTATAGCCCAGCTGGAGCAGATCGTTTAGCCAGGCCAAAAGTTCTGTACGTGATTCGCCCATTGTGTTGCTTAAAGTTGACTGCAAGTGCGGAACACGGTGTTAATGGAGAGTGCCGGCGCACGTCAGGTAAACTATATCACCAGCGCAAGAAATAGGCATGCAATCGTGCCATATCCCGCTTTGCAGAAACATACCGTAAGCTCGCGTCAAGCCGAAGCAAATGAAAAAGATTGGGGAGAAAAGGCGATGGCGCGACCAAGGGGACAGCGTGAGGGTTCGCAAAGACTGCATTCGTCCGAATGTTGGCGTATCGGACTCGGCACGTGATCTCAGTGCTATGACTCATTGTTTCGACAGTTGGGGTCGCTGGCAGCTCGGTGCTGGTCAAGCAGCCGCCGGACGGGGAGATCAGTCATTTGCTCAGACACATGTCGTCGTCAAGTCCCTCTGACCCATACGCGCAAGGTGCGACTGATCCCCATGATTACGACCCGGATGAGAGAAGGGCATCTGCCGTGGACGACGCTTTTGAGGAGGAAGACTTGGAAACGGCGGAGGAGAGAATAGAAAGGGAAAACGCCCCCTCTGCAGTGGATTACTATGCAGTGCTAAATGTTGAGCGCACCGCAACTGAGGAAGATATTAAGAATTCATATCGGCGCCTATGTCTCACGTTTCACCCCGACAAGCATCACCGCCCGGAAGATAAAGCGACCGCAGAGTCCCGCTTTGAGAAGATACAGAAAGCCCACGATGTGCTCAGCGATCCAATCAAACGCCACATTTACGATACATACGGCCCAGATGCTGCAGAAATGTCTTGGGAGGTTGGTGCCAGGGGTCAATCACGGGAAGAAATACGTGCAGAATTCGAACGCCAAAGTCGACAACGACAAGAGATGGCAGCGGAAACCTTAGTCAAACCAAAGGGAGAGATTAGTTTGAGTCTTGACGCCTCTCCAATCTTTGATACGGATGTATGGAGGAGCAGACATCGTCGGAGATTACCGCTGGGTAGATTCGAGCCTGTGAATACTCAATCTCGAGGTTTGGCGGATGTCCTTCAATGGCCTGAGGTGACGCAAGCCTTTGTTAAGCACTCGTGGGAGGTTTGTTCTTCTGCGTTGAGAAGATAGCACATTTGCGCAAGATCTCACGCGACTCTCTTAGACCCAAATAACTCAACAGAGTACTCTCATCGTTAATGGGGATGTGATGGCAAGAAACGGAATCGGAGTTGGGAACGTGACTGGAACTTTGCGGCATATCATCTCGCCGTTAATGTGGGGCGAGGTACGTTGGTTCAATATGATCGATTGCTAGTCCACCATGCTAAAATCATTGACAGGTATCAGGCACAATAGGGCAAAGCCCGATGATGCAGGGCAAGCTCGTAAAGAATTTCTCGTCCGACAGGTACCACGCACGGTTTTGCTGCTAGCAGGCAGTATTTCCTATCCCAAAAGGTACTAAATTGTTTCTAAACTAGCTTCGCCACTATAACAGCGACAAGCCAGACGATATCTGGTCCACCTACATTGATCGGTGTTCTCGGGCGCCGAATTACCACAAAAACGACGGGTTACCTCACGTACCGTACGGGTGAATGGCAACTTGGTCCTTGGGGCGCTGATCAAGATTTCCGCGAACGGAGTGCTTGTTCACTAGGAGTGATGCGACAAGTTGAGCGTGGGCAGTGGAATGTAGATGTACAGGTTGGAGTGGCGCACTCGCACATCAGCATGAGCTATTTCAAGGTGCTTCCTCGGAGCATTCGCGGGCGATTTTCACTTACGCTCTCAACACTGCTCGGGGCTCAGGCGTCTATTGCCGGGGATAAAAAAATTACGAAGTATAGTCGTATCGGGCTTGGGGTTGATTGCGCAAGTATGGGTGGGGTAACATTCCGCCTGAAGCTTGCTCGGCTCGGTCAGAAATTTGTACTCCCTATCATACTTTCTCCACAGTTCGACATGAGGCTCGCGTTTTGGGCGGCAGTCCTACCCGTGTGCGTATCAGTGGCATTGGACAAATTCTATTTCAATCCACGTCGAAAGCACAGACTCGCTCAAAAACTCGCCCAAGTGCGTGGCGCAAATGCCGAAATTCTCGCGCAGCGAAAACAAGAAGCAGAAGACGCAGTTAGAATTATGAAGGACTCGGTATTGAGGAAAGTGGAAGCGGAAGAAAGTCGTAATGGGTTGATCATTGTGGAGGCGTTGTACGGAAAGCTACCGCCTTCCGATCTGGCGCCTATACGAGCGTTGTCAATGCAGGGCATCAAGGGTATTTTTGAAAATCTCGGGTCGGTCAACGAAGAGGCTGCGAGCGCAAATGTTGTCCGCCTCGAGTACATCGACGTGACCATGGCTGTGCAGTCACTCGTCAACAATTCGCAACTCCATGTCAGTGGAGGCCATTCCAAGGTAGGTCAATACTTGACGTTTGTTGACAACCGAAAACACTAGCTAAAGACCTTGTTAAAATCGAGCAGGTTAATATCATTGGGTTTTATGATCCCTGCCTGGGGGAGCAAAAGCGGCTACGGATTACATACAAATTTCAAGGCAAATTGCACCAAGTTGAAGTAGATGACCAAGCTGCAGTCGCTGCGCCCCTGAGAGGTGATTTTCCGTTCCTCGTTTATCCGAAGGAGTTGCTGTCTCATTCTACATTTTCCTTTAGCTCACCTGGTTCCTGATCCGCCAAACTCCCGTGCCACCGCGATTTAGTAGATGCGTTGGAATTGTACATTGAAGGCCGAGTTATCATTTTTAAAATTCACTTGCATTATCCCTGTATAGTAAAGAGGCTGCGCGTACAATGAAACATAGATCATAGAACCTCAAACGAGGCCAGTGTTGCATCAAAATGTTGTTCGCAGAGTGTAAATCTGCACTAGCGAGCGCGAATCTTGGCAGGTATCTCGCATTTGGCAGTTGCCGGTCTCTGCACAAATGCTCCTTAATGTTACCGACGCATCACCATTTCATGCTTCTCAACTTTGTATTTCAGTTACAAAAAGTCCTGGAAAAGCCAAGCTGCTGCAGATGTTAGTGTATTGGCAATAACAAATGTCACACACAATACACCGATGTGGATTGAACCACCTGGGCCTGGCGACAACCGGCTCGGAAAAGCTAACAAACTAACTACTACTAGGCCTAATTACACATGCAATACATCACGGTTGGTCTAACCGGGTAACTAGTGCCCACCACCACGAGAGAAATCCTACTAGGCCTTTGGTTCCAA
>QEAR01000095.1:0-79619 GCA_006535965.1 Spizellomyces sp. 'palustris' | reverse complement strand
TGCAAAATAAAGGAAGAAACTCTGAATTCAAAGGATGAAAAACATGAAAGACGTTGGTACTTTGTCACCCCACTAGAAGCAAGCGTGTTATAAATCAAATCAGTTGCACTTTTGTATTTAAACTTGGACAATAACCAAAACAATTCGCGTGATAAACAAAATGAAAACTTTCTACAGCTGCTAGACGAGATAAACAAGCTAGTGAGCCATCCTCTGGCCGGGTTTTACCCAAGTGTTCTTGAGGCCAAAAGCAAGGAGAAACGAGAGCCCGGCGAAAAGAATGGACCATCGGAATGCAGCAGTGGTGCCGTCAATAGTAGAACCCATGTTCATGGTCGACCCGCCCATAGACGTAGAATTGTTGCTGCCCATGTTCATGCCTCCCTGTGAACCAGAACCGGCCGGCATTGGCATTGGTATAGTCATAGAGTCTCGTGTCTTTCAAAAAGGTTGTTTTGAGTTTGATATGTGTACCGAATATCCAACATTAGGCACATACCTGCATTCCACCGCCCATTCCACCGCCCATTCCACCGCCAGTTCCACCGCCCATGTTCATACCACCTCCGCTACCCATATTCATCCCTCCGTTACCATTGGCGTGCTTGTAAATGCTAGAAAGAACCGCGACAAGGATGCTTCCTCCAATGCGGTGGAAGTATGCGGGCAAATTGGACATGACCTTGGCGTCAGCTCCTTCGGGTAAATGTGCCTGGGCCACCAGGAAGCTGTTCTGAGTGGAGAACCCTTGCCCAGCACCAAAAATCATGAGGTAAAGTGCTGCAACCCCCTTGTTTGGCACTCCTTGGGAAACTGCTAGGGAGAAGAGACCTGTCCCCAGTGTTGTAAGTGCGGTACCCAAGATCACCAGGTGATTGGCGCGAACATAAGGCAAGAGTCGGGAGGAAGCGATACCAAACACAATCCTAATCTTGCAACATTAGATCAACTGGAACTCAGTCGTTGAAGCAGACTCTAATTACCAAGACAAGTTCAACGGTAAAGAGACATCAACAGCAGATTGTAGAGCTGTATCACCCTTGTCGCCCTTATAGAACATGGGCCCGTACATCATAAAAGCCATCGCAGCGCCTGCTTGGAAAAAGTTCAGAACTGTAAGCAACTGGTTAGCTGGTTAATCAATATAATAAAAGCAAACGTTTGTACGTACGAAAGACTGCATTGGCATTGACAGATTTAAACATATGCGGGGGCATAACAGGTTGCACTGCAACATATATTTCCACCTGGCGCAGTAAAATTAGTCATATGCGACCTGCAGAGGACGAAACCCAAAAATAAGCTTACGTATACAAACGTTGCCAATGCAACACCCGCAGCGCAGAACAGCCCGATAATGGCACCGGAAGACCATTCATACTGGGATCCACCCCATTGAAGCGCCAATAGAAGACACACTGCGGTAGCGACCAGGAGGAAAAAGCCAATGAAATCAATATCCTTCAGTGCTCCCCGGCTGGGTTTTTGATCATCAGAGTTTTGCACCAATACTGGAAGCGGCAAGAGGAAACCAGATAATGGCACTAGAATGTAATAGATCCATCTCCAGCCCATGGAAGTATTGTCCGTAATCTGCGCAGTGAATTGGGTAAGTGACGGCAAGACGTATACTACATGGAGCAATGTGCAACATACCGAGCCGCCAATGACGGGGCCCAAAATCTAAGTCAATAAAGAACCGGCATCAGCATCTTCAAACTGGAAAAGAGTAAAACCATGAAATGAATGATCACCATTGCGAGGCCCATAGCAGCGCCAATAATATTGAATGCAAATCCACGCTTATGAATAGGGTAGAGATCTGAAGGACAATATCATTAGTACCCCTTTTCACGAGTTCAACAGAAAAAAAAACGTAAGCCCTCACCAGTGAAAACAATGAGAGACATGGCGGTAATTGCAGAATTGCCGAGTCCCTGCAAACCACGAAAAGTGGCAAGGGACTCGATGCTCTTAGATGCACCAGCGCCAATAGAACCCGCGACAAACGTCAGCAATCCAATGCTAACGCAAGTCCTCTCTCCAAGAGCAACAGCCAAACGGCTCCAAAGCGGAATGAGAGGGGTAGAAACGAGCGTGAACGCATTGAAAATCCAAGGAAGTTCTTGGGAAGAAGCGCCAAGGTCTTTGCCTATCGTCATAAGGGACGGGGAAGACCCGTCCAGGTTGACAATGAGGTACGCAAGAGTGACGCTAGCAGTGACGTTAGAAAAACGACGACATGTTCCAAAGAGAAGACGACCTACGCTTACCAAGCGAGGGTCACCCTAGCGCGCATTCTGCTGAAGCTTGCATAAGAGGTTTTTGGACCGTGACGGTCCACCTCAGTGATACCGTACTCGCGCTTCTCCCCGTTAGGAAGCGGGTTTTCAATAAGAATATTGCACTCAGATGTCGAGTTTGCCATGGTGGATGAGAAGCCAAAGAGAGATGGGAAGCAAGCAAAAAAAAAGTTGGAGAAGGAAGAAGCAAGAGCTGATCGGTTGTTGGGCGTCTGGCAGTGCTCAGGCGCCTTTGCGGAACTACACGGGGTTGACGCGCGGTGTTAATGCAATTGGCTGTGGAACTCTCGCCTCTGATTGGCCTAGACGTGATCGGGAAGATTGGGGAGACAAGTTGACGAGTACAAAATGATTGTAGTAAGAACCCCGTGCACAGTGCAGCCCGGCTTCCCCAATGGCATAAATGGCGCGTGGCTCACACTAAGCCACACCAGTCTTCGAATCCTGGCTCGGATGCTAAGTTCGCGCTATGCCTGCATAAAAACAGACCCCCCCATGTCCAGTTTTCCTTGTCCGACCTTATTGCTTTGCTGCACCACAATGGATACCAAGACCTCCCCTCCAAGGTCGCCCACAGAGGCCATTTTATTCGTATATGTATGCGACGCGGACGGGAAGCTACATTTTCTTTCTTCTTCCTACGACAAATCCGTCAGTCCCGATGATGACAGACAGCTCCCCACGAGCATTTCCGCGCTTGTGAAACCAAGTTTTATTGAAGAAGCGGCACGCCATAGAGTTGTTACGCTTCGACTTCAAGGAGAGCTCAACAAATATAATGTCGAACTTGATGATCAATTCACGACGGCACAATCGGTAACATTTTATGAGAGGGCAATTCCCGGGGATTCATCTGTGGCAATCCAAGGCGTTGCGGCGCTCAGTCACGTCGAGCATGCTGGCAATGATAACATGCCGGACATTATCCACTACCTTTCTAGTCTTCTCACCATTAAATGCCGTGTGACGCCTTGGTGTCTTCATCCAGTGCCGTCTGAAAACAATAAAGGGCTCTCCACTGTCATTGCGGATATCTTTGACAGTCATTTCCGTTTCAAGGCGCACGACGATCAATGGATTTCCGGCGGCGGGCGAGACTATTTCATCAACAAGATTAGCTTTTTCATCAATCGCGGCCTACCTATTCAGTTCATCCTTCCCGGGTTTCCCTGCAAGTCACCCAACAAGGAGTCCAAGGTGTTGGGAATTCTTCCCGATAAAGGAGAAGAGCTCGCTTTCAAGACAATGGTCAAAGTAGCGGAGATGATTGAGGCCGTGTACGTCCCTGGCGTTCGATTCGCCATTGTTTCGGATGGCCATGTCTTTAGTGACTTGCGTAAGTGTCTCGTTATTTTAAGGAAGTATATTGTCGCTTGATACTTACTACTACGTTCTCAGTCGGTGTTCCGGATATCAGCGTCAACGAATACGGCCGCACGCTAAGGACTGCGGTCGCTGGCATTTCGGGGAGGCCAGATATATTTACCTTCCATGGTCTGGATGATCTCCTCTCTCTTGATGCGAGTCGCGCCACATTTACTGAAGAACCGGGTCATTTCCCCGAGCAATTGCCTTGCCTATCTTCCTATGTCATTCCACGTTATACATCTGCGTCCGTGCTGCCGGCGGCTGACGACGCACGTCGTCTGTTGTGTCTCCTTGCGGGAAGACAGGAAAAGTCCCTTCATGAGGAAATCAAGCAGAATACATCTGTAACCAAACTTTATCGCGGCTTTTCTCGGTTCTTACTAGAAGATCTTCAGCAACAGCCCGAAATGCTTGCGTTACCATCCAAAAATGCACGTAAGCAGCTATGCACCAAGATTGCGATGGAGATGTTGGTAGTAAGTGTCACTGTGGCCTCTGTTTATGTGATCCGAGGCAGATAATAAGATTTGCTTCTCTCCTACTTAGCGAAACCAAGCCTACTCTACCATTGTTGGTCGTCTCTTCCCGATCCATGTTCGCATATCTATCCATCCGTATGTGACAAGATGATGGCATTCAGAAATTGAAGCTTCTCTAATTCAAAAAGATTTTACTTGATACAGATACAACTGTGCTGGGCCCAAATTTGGAGTGAACCTTATTCACAAAGACTTTGTTTTTCAAGCTGGCACTCTCGACAGTCAGAGCGGCGACATTGTAGAGAGTTCATTGTTTCATATACCCACTCCATGGCACAACCTTGTCGTCTCTGACAGTAACGGCCTCTGTATCGTCACAAAAAAGAAGGATGCGCTGAAGCTCGGGGGCGACAAAGAGCCCAAAGTTATGTTCTACGAAGATGGAAGGCCGAGCCATTTACTCATTGAACAACCATTTGCCAGCTTGTACAAAGTAAGTCCGGTATCTCTCTCTGCTCCAAAGATAAAGCAACGGGTTGCTTATTGTTAAATACCACAGGATACGGGAGCCCAAAGCAAGCACCCCGATCCCGGGTCTGAAATCGCACCCGCTGCCGAGGTCAAAGAAGTCGTACTGTCTTCTGAACCAGCAAAGTTTTCGGTTACTCCAGTCGCTGCACCAGAACCTTATTGCGCATATTCCCCTGCTCGCAGGAGATTCCTGCTATTTTTGATTGCATTAGCAGGTGGCTTTGGGCCGCTGGCTGGTAACATCTATGTAAGTGTTGCGTCTTTTGCATACAGTTTCGAAGGGACACTGATAGACATGTTTTGTAGCTACCTGCCATGGAGAGCATTAGGACCGCCTTTGGCACCAGCGTGTCGATGATTAACTTGACGGTTTCCATGTTTATGCTGACCTTTGCAGTGGCGGTAATGTCTATATGAAAGTTTCATCCTTTTCGCATTTGTGACTATAGCATCTTGTTGTTTCCAATAGCCTATGGGATGGGGAACCTTGGCGGATTCGGCCGGTCGGCGCAACGTATACCTCATATCCTTTGCCATCTATGTCGCCGCAAGCATTGCTCTTGGATTCAGTCAGTCTTATGCGCTCCTTCTCGTACTGCGTATTGTCCAAGCTATTGGAGCATCTTCTGTCCAATCTCTTGGTGCTGGCACCATTGCGGACTTGTTTAAACCTACCGAACGCGGCCGAGCCATGGGGATATTCCTTCTTGGCCCGCAGATGGGACCTCTCATCGGACCTGTTCTGGGTGGTTTCCTGACTGAATACGCCAGTTGGAGATGGATCTTTTTCTTTCTGGCAGGCCTTGGAGCGGTCACTTGGGTACTTTTTCTGTTTTTTCTTCCTGAAACTCTTCGAGCGAAGGTTGGCAATGGCCAGGTGTACGCCGATCATGGTCTGCTGGTTTTCCCTGGCCCGCATATCCTGGAGAATACGAAGTCCGCCAAGCCTGCTACAAAGTATAATCCCCTTGCCCCACTTCGTTTCCTCCGCTTCAGGTCTATTACTCTCTGCGTCACCTACATCGCTATCATCTTTGGTAGGTTTTTCGTGCTATTGGATCCCTTGTATTCATTTCTCTCATACAACCATCCTGGACACTATCAGGTTCTTTTTACTGTCTCAATGTCGAAATCCCCGTTGTGCTCAAAGACATTTACGGATACGACGCATCACGTGTGGGCATTTCCTACATTCCGACTGGGGTGGGATTCATCCTCGGCTCCACTATTGGTGGCCGCTATGCGGATTGGAAGCTGCGCCAAGCGATGGCAGCTACGGGATCGGACCATGTGCCAGAATCACGCATCCGTTCTCAGTGGGTTGGAATCATCCTCTTTCCAGTCGGATTGACCCTCTTTGGATTTGCGGGACATTTCCACTGGCATGTCAGTGCATTACTTGTGTCGCTCTTTATCAGTGAGTACCTCATCTCGCATGTGTATCAAAATGTCCACCTGGCTTATTGTTTATTGGAACAGGTGTCTTTGGAATGACCTGGCTCTTCTCGTGCAACACTACATACCTCATAGACAGCTTCCCAGGATCAGCTTCAAGCGTTGTGGCACTGAACAGCTTATTCCGTAACCCAGCGGCAGCCCTTGGTTCCGCCATCATTGGTCCCTTTACTAACAAGGTAGGCCTATGGCCCGCTTTCTTGTCGGTGGCGATGATGGATGTTACCGGTGCAGCGCTCGTCATTATCGTGATGATTTACGGAGCAAGGTGGAGGATGCGCTCCAGCACGTCTGTGGCTCACACAGGCAAAGGCAAACCTTAACATTTTGACAGACTTTTGGGTCTTGACATTAGTGCAAGTTATTAGTATGCGGGGATCCTCATAAAAGAAATCATTTGTACAGTTCACAAGCAAATAGATGTTGTCCACTCAGTGCCCTTTGGTGCTAGCAGCCAGGTTGATTTGTTGGTAGTCCCTTTACTCCGCCATAGCTCGTCTTTTTGACGCCCAGACTGTCAGTTCCGAGCTTCCGACATGACGATACGAGTTTATTACATAAGGAATGCTTACCATGGTACGTTAAAACCAAGTGATTACTCACATTCAAATCCTGGTGTATTGATCGTTCTGCCCATTGCGAGACGCTACATAACTTGTACTTTCAAAATGACTCAAGGACCTTGCACATCGCGGCTAGCACAAGCGGCCGCAGCGCACAGGTCTCCATTACTGGAAGGTCTTTCGCGAGCACTTGCGAATCCTTATGATGCTGTCGCGTCTCCGAATGGTGTTGTAAATTTGGGAACGGCGGAAAATCATTTGATGTTTCCAGAATTGTTGGAGAAGGTTCGTCCAAGAGCTATAGAGGCACCAGAGAAGTTTCTCAGATTAATTTTCATCATCCACAGCTCAATTCTCCTTCAATACGGCAAGTAACGGAAGATATGTTGAAATACGGAACAATGCACGGGTCGGAACCACTTCGGAAAGCCATTGCCAACCTTTTCAACAAGTACTTAAAACCCTGTACAGCGATTAAACCTGAGGAGATTACGGTACATGCTGGTTGCGGGGCAACAGTGAATAATATCGCACAGACCATTGCCAATCCTGGGGAAGGAATTTTAGTCCCTACCCCGTACTATGGGGGATTTGACTTCGACCTGACCCTGGTATGGATGTAAATGCTTTGGCTCGATGCCGTTCTTAAACTTATCCGACATCAGTATGCGGAAGCACGACCTATTCACGTTCATACTAGCGGAGCGAATGCGTTCAAGATCGAGGTTAGCGCTCTAGAAAGGGGATATCAAGCTGCACTGGAAGATAACATCACAGTACGGGCACTTCTACTCACCAATCCTCAAAATCCACATGGTCGTGCTCTTTCGATTTCCGAAATTATGCCTTTACTACGTTGGGCCAAAGAGCACAATCTGCACGTCATCTCTGATGAAATCTATGCTATATCCACCTTCATCAACCCAAACCCTTTTGTCTCCGTTCTATCCATCCCAGAGCTCCCCGATCCAGAACATACGCACGTTCTTTGGAGTATGTCAAAAGATTTTTGCATCAATGGCGTACGTGTTGGTGCTTGTGTGTCGAGGAACACGAAAGTACTGGCCGCTATGCAGATGTTTGCGCTATTCACGAATACCTCCAGTCTCGCCGATCGGGCTGTCACTAATCTATTACAGGACGAGCAGTGGGTGGAGTGGTTTGTAAAGGAGAATCAGAAAAGGATGAAGGAACAGTACGGGAGGTTGGTTGGGGAGTTGAATAGGATGGGAATACCTTTTATGACTGCCGATAGCGGGTTTTTTGTGCTGTACGTACCCTCATATTACGCTACCCACTACCCGATGCTAATACGTGTTCCACAATGATATAGGGTGAATTTATCAAAATGGTTTGGGACTCCTGGGAAGAATGGGGAGGAGCCTTGGAGAACATTATGGTACAAGCTTTTGGATGGCGGAATTTATATACTGCCAGGTGAAGCGTTCAATATTTCCGAGACAGGGTGGTTTCGCATTGTTTTCACTGTGTCATGGCCGCTATTGAGCCTTGGATTAGAGAGACTTGGTCAAGTCCTTGAAAGAGAGAAGCAGCTTCAGGTTAGGCATAGCAGGTTGTAGATAGACACTCTTACGACGTAAGAAAACGTCTAGAGCTTAATAGGCTGAATTCATATTTGTTACATATTGTGTACTGTGAATATTTAAATCACAGCCATGTTCACCCACTTCTTGCTCGTCCTGGTGCCTCCTTCTTTGCAGCTTGTCGGGCCATGGTGGTCATAGCCTCTAGCACACCCTCTTCCGACAATCCACTCCTTACTAATACATCGACACAGGTAGAGATTCTGTTCTGCAAACTGTTGATATCAACCATCAAACGATCGGCCTCCAATGAGAGGGCAGATTGATTGGGTTGTATGTGGTTGGAATGTATGTGAAATGGGAAAGTATCAACTTCAGCAAAGGTTTCGGCTGGATTTGCAGTGTGGGTGGTTAGACTGTCGATCTTTGCTTGGAGAGAGTGCAAGGATGATGTCCATGATGAGAGGTGACTGGAAATAGGTTCGGGTGCGGGTTTGATTGATGGTTGTGGATTCAGAGTACGGCTCTGGGATGTATCAGCGGTCAGTTTGGATGGAGAAGTAAGGACACAGAATATGAAGCCTACTCTCAGTTTGTAACCCCCGACTGCGGGGGGATCCGGCCACTTTTTCTTTCTTTTGGTTGGGCGGCTGGGTTTTTTGGAAGGTGCAGGGGGCGGGGCGGAGGATGATGAAGGTGGAGGCGAAGGCGGGGTTGCCGAGGGGGGTAACAAGTTTAATGGACTGGGCTGTGGGAGCAGCTGGTCGGTATCAGGAATGGCTGATGTTTCTGGCAATTCCGCTTGCTGAGCCTTTCGCTTCCGTGATTTAGGAAGAGGAATCACTACCAGACTATCCCTCCTAAATACGGATGGGATTGTGGTAGCTTCTGATCGCTTTATCTCTATCACAATCGGTTCCATCTCACTGAGCCGATGAATATCGATTCCCTTCTCTTGGAGAATACTGTCTATACTAGATCCCGGCTGTACTTGGATGGGTATTAGCTTCCGCCTGTGGACGTTAATGACGTGAGACATGCAGTTCGATCTAACAGTGAACCTGTGCGCACACTGTTTGACTGGACACTGGTGGGGATAATCGCTGTTTTAGCACAAACCGGGTGGCGCAGGGTCTGTAGCTGCTCACCAGGAATGGACGCTCATCTGTGTGCGTCCGTAGGTGCTCTGTGGATCATTTATGCGTTTTTAAAACAGGATTCGCCAATATAATATATTGGATGCACATACCAATCAATCTCTGTCGATACTCAAAATGTTTCTGGTTACCGCACCCCTCCCACTTGCATCCAAAGATTGCCGCCTTGTCGGGAACCCTACATATAACAATGTAAGCACTCTGCAAGGCTCACTATGGAGAAAAGTCTATTATTGCTACCTCGCCTTCTCACTCCAAGGAAGTGTGTTCACATGCCCACCGACATGATGGACAAAGTCTTCCTCCGAGTCATGAAATGTGAAGCATCCTTGCCACTTGCACCAATATCGTCCGTTTGCAGCGGGCGGTCGGTCGGGTATGTGCGACTTGGATTGAGGTTCGGAAGGCAAATCGAGATATTTCATTGAGGCGACATGGTCGGCTGAGGGAGCCAAGGTCATGACATCGATAAGTGAGGGAGGGAGCCGGGTAACGATCGCAGCATATGGAAGTACATTGCTGCGGGAGATCTTAGAGGGGGATGTCGGAGAAGGAGGAAGACTTGATTGGTTGTCCATGGTGGAAAATGAACTCGATGACTATAATGTATGGTGCAATTAATGTGGCAAGGATTGGCAAGACCAGCAAGTGTGTGCAACTGGGTACATGCAGAGATGAGCCAGAAGGAAAAAGATAGATGTCGACGTTTGTTACTATTTCAGATCCCAGAATTCAGAATCAGATGACCCTTCTTCTTGGAACTCAGTCCCTTTACGTTTCTCCCAACCTTTTTATTCCTTTCTAATCAGATCATGATCCCTGTCGGGTTCGGACATTTTCGACGAATCATTTATTGACCCAGAGGCACGAGAAACGCCTTAAGGCCATTGGCATCTTTGGCTCAAAAATATCACAACTCATTGGACATGATATACGCACATATGTGTCTAACTTTCATAATCTTTACAGGGAAATCCTTGTCAGAGCTACCTATCTGATCTCCGTGAAGGTCGGAGAGTGGTTACGTAATCAAACGTGGCTGATGGTCTGTGGCACAGTCTGCCAGCCGTGTTACGCTACTTCGACAGTGTACCCGGCGGTGAATTCTGCTTGAACTCATCTGTGAAGGTTTCCAGTACCATGCGAAGTGTACTATGTCCTCGACAGCAAACGTGGCGGTTCTTGGGCTGTCAGACGACATTTGGCTCCTCATATTGCAGTACTTAGCAGCTCAGGACATTGTAGCCCTTTTGCGAGTCTCCGAGGTTAGTTGGCGTTTCAATGGGTACGTCCAGCAAGCATATGGGGCTCGACCTTCATATCAATCGGCTCAAATTGAAACAGTCTAGCCAACACAAATCAATGCTGGTATGCAGCCTACACCTGTCAGTATGCAATGCTCACAAATGGAGAATGCTACACTTATCGGTCGAATCGAGCCGGTTCACCGCCAGACTGGAAAAGCAAGTTTTTGACAGCTTATAACTCGGTGGAGAATTGGAAGGAGTATGGAGATGCCTTAGAGAAGTTTTATTTGCAGAAAGCATCCATGCTCAATCTGGGTCGTGATCGGAAGCAGAGCGAGGATCTCGGTGACGAGGAAGGGGAGATCACATGTGACGCCCCACTGCTGCACGGCGAGGGGACGTCAGACCGCGCCGAACCGACCGAAAGCATCCCATCAATACCTTCTGATACACACAGCAGTCTGAAAAATAGTCATACTCGTTGGGCGAACGGCATTCAAAAGCCGTGGGAGTACTGCCTTTCACAGGCTGAGGCCACGCAGATTTTGAGAGACCTACATGCAACGGACACGTTAGCATCTACATTTACTAGCATGGTACCCGACCACTCCTTTGAACTCTCGCAGTCACCCACTACACTGCTCGGTATCAGTACTCTACACTTTTCCAGCTCAAACGACGACCTCCGTTCTACAATCCTCTTTTACGACATTGCAACGCAATCCCTCCAAAACCATCTCACATTGGCAGTTCCCCTTGGTCTGGACTCTGTTCCCGTCTTGCATCACCTCGACATTCAAAACGACGTGTTCTTGGTGGTGGATGAAGATTATCCTGAACGGACGTGGCAGCGGTTACAATTTCGCAAGTATTCCACCCAGGAGCTTATATGGGAAACGCGTGTGGAGGGTGTGATGCAAGGGCAGAGGGTATTACCTTATCCGTTGACGAAGGAACCAGGTCGGATGCTGGTGTTGGGATGGAAGATAGGGGAAGAGAGAGTGACGATGGGGGTGGGAATGTTGTTTGATGTGGTGAGGCAAGAGGTCATCAGACGAGTGTATTATGGGCAGGATGTGCTCTGCATTGCCGAAGTAAGTCCCTTGTGATGTGCATGGTATCCAAACACTCGACGCTAACTCTAGGTTAGGGCGATCCGTATATTCCATACGTAGTTTTGACTGGTCATCGTGATAATCGGATATGCATATGGGACTTGGAAACAGGGGCTTTGAAGGGTACCCTTCTTGGCCACAATTGCCCGGTATGGGGTTTTGCGTTTATGGATGAGCCAGGTACGAGACCTTGTCTTTCTCTACTAGTTCAAGAACTCACACTAAGTGCCCAGACGATCGCGACGAGAAGGGAGCCTGGCGCCGTCCGCAGGCACTCACACTTGTCTCCGTCGGTGATACGGGCTCCGATTCCGACACGGCTGAAGTCATCGTCTGGGACATTGATCGCTTACTCTCCCATCCGAACCTCCATCCCCCTGTCCTCACACGGCACACGATAAAACTCACCACTCCCTCCGACGTCATCTCCTCATTCTACGTCATACACCCTATTATGTATACGTTATCATATTTTGGCAGATTTGGCGTGCATGATCTGCAAACCGGGAAGATGATATGTTCTGTGGAGGGCGTAGCGGATCTCAATGCGGTCAGTCAATCGAGCCCTTTCGGGTTTTTTAATGTCCATAGGGTTGGGCAGGTTGGGTACGGGGGACCACAGATTGTGGTGTTAACACGGAGTGGCGTTTTGAGAGTGTGGAGTCCGGGTGTAGATGGCTAGTGACAAGTACGGAATGCATTTCATGTGATAGTATCGGGCTTTTAGCTAGTGGTATATGCTCAGGGTCTGCTTTGGGGGATATGCAATCTTTTGAGTGCCTTGGGTAATTGCGTATACTATGATCACATAAAGAAAAAAAAAAACGACACAAAAAAATTCCAAAACTGCCTTCCATCCAGCTGACAAAATCCAACTTCACTACAAATCCCAAAAACCACTACAAAAACCCTGCTTTCTCTAGCATCTTAATCTTGGCTTCCATTTCCCTTTGTGCTTCTTCCATTTCATTTTCTCTCGGTTCTAACATCAAACTGACGCCATAAAGCTCATTTGCACTTTGCTTGGATGCGGCTTCGATCTCTTTATGAATAAAATCGCGGATATCGGGGACTTCGCTTAAAGCGTAAGGGATCTGAAAGCGTTGGACCTCTTGGATAATGCGGGAGATTTTGATGTATTTGTCGAAATTGATGAGGTGTGCCGAAGGAGTCGGACGTGTGGAGGGGTTGCCGTCTTCAGTGAAAGTCAAATCCGTAAGGTAGACACCTGAATTGGCCGAGCACAATTGTCGTTAATTATTGTTCACAATTAGAGACAACAATGACAAGGGATACATACCCAAAAATGGCAAACAAGGTCCTTGGATTCTCTTCAAACATGCCCGATACTCTGCATAGTTTCTGCTGTGATCTGTTGCCTTCTTGAGGGTTTCCAATGAGATACGGATTTTACTAGATACGTGTTCCCAAGTGCGCTTAAGACGACTGATGGTGGAAGAGTTGAGAGCAGATAGGATTGCCATCAGAGTGTTGAAATTATTGAGAGAAAGGCAGCGCTGCGTTAAAAAGAGATATTAATTCGATGCACTTGACCATTAGGAAATTGGCAAAAGTGCATACCTCTCCAACTTTGATGAAATGCTTCACCATCGTTGCACGTCGTTTGACATCCATCTCTGCCAATATGGACCCAGCAACCCAACTCGTAATCTCATTAGCCAGGCGTGTCATGGCACGCACATTGACTGCCAGACTCCTCTCGTTCTTCTTTGCCCACTCTTGCCCCACCAACTCAAGTGGCTGTATCGCATTGAAGAGCTTGCTCTCAATCAGCGTTAATTGACGAGCGAGTTCCAGTGGGTCAATATCGAGAAGGACGAGCTTTTTGAGGGATTTGGGAAGAACGGGTGGTGGTGGGAGGAATTCGCTGCTGCTGGGACCGGTTGTTCCTCCGTTCGTCGATATGACGTTTCCGACGGTTCGACGAGATGGTTTTGGAGTTCCTACACCCGCAATGCTTCCATTGACCTTTCTCTGTACAAGTTCCATTAACCGTAATGCAAGCGTGGAGGTAGCTTCCATCATCTCTCCCGAAGCAAACTCATGTATGCGATCCAGGCATTCATCATCGAGTTCATCTATCCAGTAGTTTTCCAGCCATGATCGAAAAGCGTTGTATACCCGCAGGCGGGCGGGGGTCTGCTTCTTTTCTTGCCATATTTTAACTTCCTCTGGGTTCAACTGCGGTGGGGGTAACATCATATAGCGCTTTCTAAGCAGGTTGAAAAACTCATTGGCAGCGCCGAATTGGTGGAAAAGCATCATGAAGGCGGTGAAGAAGACGGGATCTGGTTGAGACAAGGAAAATGTTAATGTTTGGAAGAGCATCGACACTTTTATCAAAACCAATACTGACCAACAGGCTGATCATGCAATGTCAACCGTTCCACCAATGCTGGGAATGTCCCTCCGTTAACTTGTCCCTCCATGTTGAAAGAAATGTCATCTGGTAGATAATCGTATCCAAGGTACCATGGCCGTTTATGTCCCTATAACGTAAGAACATGCAAAACATCAATGATCCGATAAACATCATTGCGAGAAATTTCCAACGTACCTCTGAACTTGCTCTCTTCAACTTTGGCGACTCCTCTCCAAAAAACTTGGTCAGTTTTGTACTTGAACTTGGCGAACCGGTCGCACTAGCTGAAGTACGCGCGGAAAATCTCTCCATAGATTCCGTTCGCGACCGCATCATGTGCGCGTGATGCTGGTGCTGTTGGTGGGAGTGATCACCACCAGCCGGTAAATTTACCATAGAACCCGATCTCGACATTCCGTCGCTAGATGCAGCCACAGAAGCCACGGAACCATCTATACTTGGCCGTCGCATGCCTGATGCTGCAGGTGCGGAAACAGTTTTGACAAGGCCGACATTAGTAGATGATGTGGATCGGAGCATTACGGGGGATGAAACGGTACGATCTCTACCCATGTGGCCATCGGGTGTCAAGGAACCAGGGACTCCAGACGAAGAACCACCTTCGCCATGCAAAAAGGTCAAGCTCATGGCCCGTCGCTGCAGAATGCTCAATTCCGAGTCCCGTCGTCGCTCGTCATCGTAGCTTTCCGCTTCTTCCTGCAGTGTGCGTTGTTCCATCAAGTCTTTTTGGTCTATGACTAGTTTTGTAATCATCAGAACGTCTTCAACAGCTTGAAGGACGGATGTGGTCGTCTCCAACAAGGTGCCGAGGGCATTAGGAGGAGCGAATTCGTCCATGGTAGTGCGTGCAGCTGTGACAAGATCATTGACGACAGAATACAGGACATCCTTCTTGGACTGAAATTCGGTCAAAAGCTCCTTGGCCCGGGAATCCTGGGTTCCATCCATGCTTTGCAAAGGAATCTCCTCAATCAGCGACAATAGTTGACCAATCTCTGTCACGGTCACCCTTGTTTGGTCAATCAGAACACCTGATATTCGTCGGTCCTGGGTTATTAGATTGACGAGTTTGGCAATGGAAGCGATGATGGCGTCCGAATGAGAATCCAGCCGCGCTGCGAATTCGATATCAGACAATTCGGCGCCCTTCATATCAAATTCATCCACTGAGAGCGATATTTCGTTTGGCGAGGTTGGAGACACAGGTTTGAGCTCCAAGGGTATGTCCTGCGCAATGGAAACAAAATGTCGGATGGCCAGTAGAACCTGTCCCGCCTGATACCTCATTTTATTGACCGCATCCGGCGGCGGCCAGAGTCCTGCAGAGACCTTTGCCGCCAAGACCAGCTTGGACAACGATGACATTATGTGGTGGTAGTGGCCTCTCAATTGCTTGTTATTTTGCATTGCGGGTGTCTCTTTTGAGCTCGTCCCAGAACTAGCCAACATGTCCCGTATGGCTCGAACGACCTGGTTGGCTAATGCAACATAGCGAGCCTTTTGATCATCTTTAGCAGCGTGGTTCAGTTCGGAGATTGCGCGGAGGATGTTGTTGATGAGAATCTCCCATGTCGGTTTCGCGTTGGAGGGAAGAAGCGATTGGGGCCCAGGGATCCAACTTGACGTAGACGAGGCCGACTCTGTTCGTCCACGCATTGGGCGCCTCACTTCTGGTGGTGATGCGTCGCCGAAGGAGTCAATGGAGTCAAAGCGTGGTGGAGCTTCTGTGATGATATCCTTTGAGATCAACTCTTTGGTGGCATCCAGTAATATCAGGGTAGAGCGTTTCGTGGTTTTTGCCTGCAGGATACCCTGTTAGTCAAAAATAACCCAGGACTGGTACAACTGCCAACACTAGCACATACTGCTTTCTTGACCTCCTGCAAACTGTACGTCGTCTGGTTTGTTTGGGTATTGTAATAGTAAACGTCACCCTGCGGTGTGGTCTTGCGTCCCCAAAATGGCGGCAACTCATTCGAGTCCCCATCCTCGGCCGGCAGACTACCGCCGTCTGGCTTTGGCACATCCAGTACTCTTGCCTTCATCCCTGCCCCGGTTGTCGTCCCCGACGGCACAGGACTTGCATCGCCAGCGGAAGGGGAGTCCTCGTGTTCCAGCGCTTTGGCTTCTTCCATGAGTGCGGACAAGGTTTGTTCCAGCTGCTGCCTGCTGGATGGTGGTCGGACTTGTGGAGAAGATGTGCTTATGGGTGAGACAGCAGACATTGGGGCGGAGGCAGAGGAGGTTGGGGAGGGGAACTCGGGGAGGGAGGGAAGTGGTTTGAACTGCATATATTGTTCGTCTGGTATGGATTCGACATAATTGGAAGGGAACCATCCTGTTCGTCAATGGAAAATGGATTAATACCACCATTGGAACCTCCCCAGCCTGCGGTCCGGACGTACCTCGTTTTGATCCAAGTGTACCATCCCACCAACCCGTCTTATCCTTTATGTGTACATAAAGTATGTCCCCTTTTCGAAAGGACAAACAGGTCGGAACCGAGCTCTTGTATTCGTGCAGCGCTTGGACGACGTCAATGACCTCGTCCATAGCGGCAGCTAGGATTCAGGGAACCAACGGGAGGTATCCTTTGGACAATGAACTGTGGAGGTGGTCGTGCTCGAGTTTCCAGTGACAACTAAAGACGGGTCAAAGTTCTGCACACCGACCAGGCTCCGATCGGACAGACGTCAGTATGGGCGCTATTATTATTGTTGGTCAGCGGTGTATGTATCTGTGTGTGTGTCCCAGTAGTTGGATGTGTTGAATCCAAAAGGAACTCAAAAGTGTAAACCGCCACACACACACGAGAGAACAGATTGAACAGTTCGCTAATCCAATAGGAATCGCTAACCCCCAAAAATGCTGAGACGTTCTCGGTTGTTTGTGGGTACCAGACCTGAGGCGGAGCGATGTATTCGAGAGAATAGGGGGAGGAGAAGGGGCCAGTATACGAAAGTAATAAAAAGTCCAAAAAAATAAACGGCCCGTCTCTATTTTTAGGAATGTGCAAACGTAAAAGAAGCCCAAGCAAAAGAACACATTGGTCCCAAAGATGAATAGTAAAAAATATGAAATGCGGCTTTGTACGGGGGTTGTGCCAACAGACACGAGGGAACGGGGGGAGCAAAAGTAAGCAGAACGGCAACTAAAGAAGGGGAAGTTTGGACTATTTGTTTCTCGTGTAAGACCACCGACTGTTCAAATTACGCCCAAAGCGCCGGGAAACTCACTTTCTGGTTGCATTGGGGGAGAGCAAAAAGCCATGAAAAAAAAAATAATCCTACAAACCCATGGGCGAAACACGCACACCCAACGATGCCCGCGTCGGTGTGTCGGCCGACTTGGATCACCACCCCCCGTCCTCCGCCCACCACCGATCACAACACAGCGCGCAACTTTCGTTTTCCAACATTCGTTATCCAGCGCTTGGATTAGTGTTTAATGTTACACTCCCATGTATTACTTTGTATTCCTATTGATGCCCGTCCATTGGTTCACCTCCCGTTTCCTTCTCGGTCATCCATCTGCGGCTTCTGGAACACCTTCACACCTTTCCACAACTTGCTGATGTCAGCATATCACGTGTAATTATGACTCGTTCCACAGGTGCAATGGGACGGGTTCAGATCCCATGGGTATGACGACGGGTTCGGTTGAGGAGGATGGGAGATTCCCGGCCTAGAGACATTTCATGGGATCGGCTGGACAAACCTCGATTCTTTGCATGGGGGACAGTATGCTTTTTGGCAGTAAGGTCCTTGACCTATCCTGTATCCCTCGTGAAAACGAGGGTACAAGTTGGAAATAAGGTTTGGTTTCCGGCCCTCTGCCGAATGGACCTCTTGCTCGTGTTGACATGTTTTTGGCTATAGAGACAGCGATTCCAGAGCATTGAAATGCTCTCAAAGATTGTCAGATTGGAGGGGGTGAAAGGTTTGTTTTTTGCGTTCGGCATTCGTCATGGTCGCGATCGGGGCCTCATCATAGCCGGGCTTGTAGCACTGTATCAAGGTTTCACCGTAACAGCCCTGGGAACACTCCCTGGCCAAATGATCTATCTCTCTGCCATGGAGTCTACAAAACTCTTAGTGTCCACAACATGTCGAAAGATGCTAGGCTGGGATGAGAACCGAACTGGTTTGTCAATGTTGGATTACAGTACCGGGAGGATGAAAGGTTAATGATAAGATTCCAGCACTCGTGAGTGGGTTGTTGGGAGGTGGAGTGGCAAGTTTGTCGACGCAGGTTGTGATGGTACCTGTTGATGTGGTGTCGCAACGGTAGAATGTCCTGGTCATTTTATAACTGGGAGCATTTGCTGATCTCAGCGTTGGGAATCCAGATTGATGATACAAAAACGTCATCATCCCAAAATGGACGTACCCTCCTCTGCCTCGACCTCTCACCCATCACCGCCGTTAACAACTGGCCGCGGTACGTCCTCATCGATTCACCTCCCATTCAACCGCTGAGCTGAACAAGGGACCCTGCAGCCCTGTTCCTACACATTCTCCAGACAGAAGGTCCAAGAGGCCTTTACAAAGGCTTTCTAACCTCTATTCTCACATATGCCCCGTCCTCAGCAATATGGTGGGGCACCCAGTCTCTCTGTAAATCCGTTCTGGGGCCGCTCGTCCCTGACCGGAACGGCGCGTTTGTCGCAGTGTCAGCTGCTAGTGGACTCGTAGCCGGGTTTGTCGCGGCTTCATTTACGACTCCTTTGGTATATTCTGTCTGTGTTTAGCTTTTACTTCTTTATGGTATCATGACTTGTCTTTCCAACAGGACGTCATAAAGACCCGCATTCAAACTGTCACCCCCTCTCATCGGTCCGAACTTGACCTCCTTACTAATACATGCCGCACACTGTGGCAAACACAAGGGTGGAAGGGATTCACAAGAGGTATGGGGGCGCGGATGGTAAATATGGGTATGACATCGGTGAGTGTGGTTGCGTCAATCCATCTCTTTATATGTGGGGCAATGTTGATTAGGTCCTCTAGGTGTTGATGATTGTCACATACGAGACCGTTAAAAAGCTCAGTTATAGAGAGACTGAAGTGTAATTATCTAAAATAGACTGGGCCCTTACTGTAGAGGCCATGAATGGATTGATGTGGACGGAACCCGCACGGTCATGTCAGAATGTAAGAGTTCAAAACTCGCATAATGCAAACTCCTCATGTATGGAAATAGTTTCAAGAAAACTGGAACCACATGTTTTATACCATGGAAAAACAGGCAAGCCCACCATCTCTACTCCAAGCCGACACAGGGGACCAAAGAAATATCAAGCCCACCGCGGGAACACCCAACTCACAACAGGAAGGTATCGCTGCAACGATTAAAATTCATGGCATGTACTGCCACAAAAATAAAGACGCAGGTAGGCGCACCGCCTGAGCATTCCCACGCACCACCAGGAGACTTAATCAAGAAAAGAAAATAAACCAAAGGAATACCTCCCGCGCAATTAGATAAAACGAAACATGAGCAACGTGGGAAACGCGCACACCAAGTCGTCCAACAGCTCATCAGAAATATTCCAAGAGAAACCACACACAAGAAAACAAACACGCTAGGAAACCCCCCTTCCTCCCCAGATAATCCCGTTTACTCGGCCTGGTCACCAGTATTTTCAGTCCCCACCAGCTTGGTATTCTCCTCCTCTACCACCACCAATTCCGTACTGTCCTCTGGCACACCATTAACAATAGCGCTCTCTTCCTTTTTCGTGGGACCAACCTTCTGCTTGATTGATGCCGCCCATTCTTCTTTGGGCTTGTTATTCAATAATCCGACTATGATTACGGTCATGTTATCGCAGCCGACTCCGCCCAATTCACTGTCAGGGGCTAAGCAGCGGTCCATCATGGCTTCGCAAATTTCGGGCAAATTCATGTCTTCGGCAATCTTTTGGCGAACAAAGTCGACGACATCTTGGTTCGTCATGCAGTCCCAAATACCTGTAATTTTGTTTTTCAAAATTAAAAATGTGTGATACAATGCGACCTTTGCATGGTTGAGATTTACCATCACAGGCAATAACCACAAACTCATCCGTATCTTGCAGCTTTCGTTCGATGATGTCGGGATTTGCAGTCACAATCTGCTGTTCGGCGGGAAGGTCGGCGTTTTGCTTGAATTCAAAGTCACCAATGGCTCGAGACAATGCCAAGTTTCCTATTTAGTATATGCCATATGAGCTTCAATGCGTTTGTACCAAAAGACGAATGACAAGAACGAACGCACCATTGACGCGCCCAAACTCAACGTAACCACCAGCAGCAATGATACGCTGTGACTCATCTAAAAAAGACAGTGAACATCCTCTTCCCATCACTCGCAACATCCAGCAGCAACAAACGCACCAGGATTCACAGGCTTGTGGTCAAAAGACAGCGGCACGGCGACACCACTTGCGCTCAGAACAGCACGAGAATCGCCGGCGTTTCCTACCAAGATGCGCCAGTCATCGGTGATTAGGGCAGCAACGGCCGTGCAACCGGAGGGGTCATGTTGAAAGTCCGGGTCTGCAAAAAATCAACGAGAAACAAGGTGTGAGATCCAGGGTGATCTCATTAACGATGATGGCAACTAGAACAAACGGGCGGACCAAAGCTTCCCACCACATACCAGCACGCAAGTCAACATCAGTTCCCAAGAAACCCTGCTTTATAGCCTGCGCATAATTTCCCTTTGCGTATCCTTCATCCTTTGTTATTCGTTCGTGTAGTTGCGCTCCACTGTATTTTGCCACACTCTGGCCTCCATGTCCATCATACACTGCAAAGAATGATACATGTTTTCCTGTCTTGTCCTCCAACTTTAGAATAGTTGTGTGTGCGTCTTCCATGCCTTAAAAGAATTGCATTGTCAACCAAACTGGTGCCTATAATTCATGGCGAATAAACAGGTGAACGCACTTATCCTCCATCCTTGCATAGAACTTGCGCCATACGCCAAACGCTGATCATTGTCAGACGTGGTATGCTTGTCTTTAACGGGTTCAGACAACGTTTGACCCATATTTATCGTTGTCGACAGGTGGTGGAAATACTGTGGCAGGAAGGTGCAGAGGGTTTGTAAAAGCTTTATTAGGAATACGACCGCACGAGACGTGACAGTCGCTTGGCGGGGGGCTGGTGCAGATATCTGCGCGTGAGAGACCGAATTGTCGCGTCGTAAACGCGGTTAAACGTACCGGAAGTGCTGGTTGACTGGGGGGAAGTCAAACCGAGAGTCGAATATAGTTATCCACAAAGGAAGCCTAATTGAGGAAACCAATTGAATGAGCCATTGAAATTAGTTCGGCGAGCGCATCGCAAATAATAATGCCGCATGGTTGCGCCACGACACGACTTTGGACGCGACATTGCAGCGTTCCAGCAGAATCAACCCAAATTCGCAAAGTGCAGCGTTCTTATTCATCATCCACATAGCATCACGCAGTCATAACGCAGCATGCAATGTAGTATTCCGCGAATCGCCAAATCACTGCCGACCAAAGCCGCGGCCGGTCGCCCGCGAGCCCCCCGCAACCAATTTCACCCGAAAATCCACCATCGTCACAAAACACAACAAAATTCTCCTACTGACTAGCCGTGCTCGTCAAACTCGAGGAAGTAAAAGTAGGAAGGCAAAACACCACCGCCCAATCAACACGGATGAGCGAAACTCAGACACAGCCTCATCCACGACGCCGCCCCATCCCCACATCATCCGACATTTCACGTACCGCAAGAATTCAATGCCCACGTCAGTCGTAAATGAAGAATCTTTCGTGTCGTCGTCCTCAACCCCAATCCGATTGAGCGATTTAATCAAGAATACAAGTGAACCGAAAAAAGAGGTGGGTGGTGTGAGCATTGTCATGATATAACCGCTAGTCACGTGATTAGGGTCACACTGTTGTTGATTGATTGGACGGGCAAAGTCGCTGTGCCATGTCTAAACCTTATCGGGTAAAGTGAATCGGACGTCCTGCCTTGGAACACCTTTGAGATAAACGGATGAGCTGCCGGGATTTGGAATGGAGTGGAGATGCTTTAAAAGTTGAAATCGTCAACGATGTAGCTGTGTGCAATGATCGCATCCCGGCTGTTATGGTCCACCAGTTGCGATGCCCTCATGCTACATCATTGACATATCTCCTAAAAATAGCCCATAACAAATATGGAAGTGTCACACCTCAAGAGCACACCACTTTACATAATTCTCCGAGTCTAACCAAAAACTCTCCGTATCTAAAATAACACAAAACTACCATTGTCAAAATACTACCGCGTTCTTTGGGTACTGCCTAGGTAATGATGCCTCAGATTTGGTAGTGGAGGGGCCGAAAAGTGACTGGGGATAACAGGTTGAGGATGCGGGTCGGATTAGTGTGATAGTATAGAATTTGTGGTGGACGACTTTTGGGTCTAGCCTGTGTACCATTTTCTTGTTCCTTTGGTTGTATTCTGATTGTCTCTGTTCAAGAAACTGTTCTTGTATTATTTGAGTGTACTTTTTTTTCTGGGGGACTTTTTGTATGGGGCTGTAAAGGTGGTGGATTGAGCGTGATCTGTTCTTGTTGGATGAGGTCGGTTCATAAGGTTTCTTTCGATGACTGGCCAGTGCATTCATGTACCCTCCAAAAGGAAAAAGTCCCAGGGTCCTTCGCGATTGTCCATCAAGAGTATCTGGGTACTTGTTGATCTGTGAACCGGCGGTGGAGACCCTGTGAAAGCAATTGTGAGCAAAGCGGTAGACAAGATCTACTGCCATCCACAAAAACTTGGCCCTTCCATCACCCATCATCCACCGCCCGGTTTCAACGATGGGTAAAGAGGAGACAGAGGATCGCGGGGCGATGAGCAAGTTGGAAGGTACGATTAAGCGATTCCTCTTGTGTTGCTCTCCCCCCGGTCTAACGCCCTACATCAGACTACCGCCTAATGTGCAAGCTGGGAGAAGGCACATTCTCAGAAGTCCTTAAAGTCAAGCAAAAAAAGTCTGGGAAGATCTCTGCCATGAAGCGGTTCCGAAAGCACTTTAACAGGTAATAACGTTCCGTATTGCCTCATCACTTTCATACATTGATATCCATGCCATTCGGGGACAAAGCTACGACGAAATTGAAAATCTGCGCGAAATCCAAGCACTTCGCCGTCTCAACCCTCACCAACATATCATTGATCTTGAGGACATCATCTTGTAAGTTCCGACACTCTCTTGTTCGGCTTGGTCGTTCTCATCTTGTGACCGTGTCCTTCCCAGCGACCCAAAACATGGAATCCTCAGCCTCAACTTTGAACTGATGGAGTGTAACCTCTACGAGCTCATCTCTCAGCGGAAAACATCGGCAAACATAACGGAGGGGAAGGCCAAGCTGTTCATGTACCAGATTTGTAAGGCTCTGGAGTATATTCATGGGTAGGGTGAGCGTTTTGAGAGAGATGGAGATATGAACTGGACAATGAGGTATTAATATCTGTTACATATTGTAGAAAGGGGATTTTCCATCGGGACATTAAGCCTGAGGTAAGTCATCCTGGCGGTTCCCTACCCAGTTCACCTTTGTGTGGAATTCAACGCTTGCCTCCTATCCTAGAACATCCTCGTCAAAGACAACAACATCAAAATCGCCGACTTTGGATCTTGCCGTGGCATTCACTCCAAACAACCCTATACCGAATACATTGCCACACGATGGTACCGTTCCCCGGAATGCCTCCTCACTGAAGGCATTTACTCGTATAAAATGGACATTTGGGGGGCGGGTTGTGTCTTGTTTGAAATCGTGTCGAGGGTTCCACTGTTCCCCGGGACAAACGAGTTGGATCAGCTGCATAGGATTCATGCAGTGATGGGCACACCCAGCAAGGACCTGTTGAAGCACATGCTCGGGTAGGTGATACTTGGACATTGGAGCGACGTTGGTTTTGGCCAGAAACTGCATGATGTACTAAATACGATCAATATTTTGTGGGCAGGCCGAAAATGAACTCGCTAAAGTACAATTTTCCCCAAAAGGAGGGAACGGGGATTCGACCATTGATTCCACATATTAGTCAAGACTGTGTCGATTTGATTAATGCCCTTCTTGCCTACAACCCAGAGGAGCGGTATGCCATCGTTGCTTTTGTGACCACTCTCACTTGGCAGCCGTTTAATGTCTGTCCATCCCTCTAGAATAACATCGCGGGAGGCGCTCAAGCACGCTTACTTTCGAGATCTCCAGCCGGAAATGGAGAGAAGTAAAAGTTCACGATCAGCGGCTGCTTTACGATCTGCCAAAACGATCACCTCACTTCCGCAACAAGGATCGCTACCATCGGTTCCAATAAAGAAGAAGAGTATCAACGAGGTAGGTTGCCCGGTGAGGCCCCCATGGACTGGTGAACCCGGACATGAAAAAGTGCTCAATATGCTTTCGCTTCCTTTTAGCTGGATGCAGCACCTGTGAAGGAGAAACCAGCGCCTTCATATACATATATCAAAGCACCGAAACCAGCTGTTCAGGCTCCATCGCTCCCCACCTTGCCACAGAAAGCCGTGGCAGAATCCGCTCCTGTCGCAGCAGCTGAGCCAGTTCATCATGCACCAGCAGACACACGACATGAACCTGTAAAGAAGGCGGAAGCCGCTGGCGGGGGACAACCCTCACAGCCACATGAATCAAAGCATGAACAAAAGCATGAACAACAGCACGAGCGAAAGCATGAGCCAAAGCATGCAGCGACCAAACCCCAAGACACAACGCGACCTCCCCTCCAACCCATCAATCACCCAGTTCCTGAGCCACAGAACGAAACTCTCCATGCGGTGCCCCAGCACATTACCGCTCGCCACGCTCCGCAGGCCCATCCTCCTTCACCACCCGCTGCAACCTCGACTCTCCCTCCTATCCTGAGCGTCCCACCTCTCCATATCCGTCAACCAGATACCAGCGACACCCATTCCACAACCTC
Organism: Spizellomyces sp. 'palustris'; assembly: GCA_006535965.1. Taxonomy (NCBI): domain Eukaryota; kingdom Fungi; phylum Chytridiomycota; class Chytridiomycetes; order Spizellomycetales; family Spizellomycetaceae; genus Spizellomyces; species Spizellomyces sp. 'palustris'. The sequence goes on along the minus strand of QEAR01000095.1, from coordinate 54,492 downwards.
ATCACTGTCAACGTCATCTTTCTATGCAAAATTCAAGCAGCAGATGGATGACAAGAAGGCAGCAGAGAGTGTTTTGGCGAGGGCAAGGCGAATACGAGCTCCATCTGGCAGGAAGAGAGGAGGTGGGCCTAGTGCAGGACGACGGCAGAATGTGCCGGGAGGGGATGCTAGGGCAACAGGACAATGGGGGCATAGTTTGGTGGGAAAGAATATGACAACTGTACACAAGGTGGGTCTCATGCTGTTGAATTATCATAACTTTTGTGTGTGCCAACTAGCGTGTTTTGGAAATAGCTTCCGTCCATTGCCGGCGCGTCACAACAACCGCAGCAACACCATCATCCATCACAGCCGACAACCCTCCCCTCCCTCACCGTCGCCAAACCAGATGCCGAAAAAATGCGTGCCAAGCACGGGATAATGGGACAAAAGGTACTTGTCTCCTTGATAACAAAAATGCCATCGTGCCATATTAAAAGTGACAATTTCAGGACACTTTTGTTCTTCCCTCCCTATCCAGCAAACCTAAACATGTCGGAACGACAGGTCCGGGAGCAGGAGGCGGAGGAGGGGGAGAAGATCGGGTCCCAATGCAGTTGCCGTCCATCAAAGCGCAGACAAAAAAGTACGAACCGCAGCGATGATGAGGCGTGGGGGACTTTTTTTTTTCAAGTGCTGTTGGATAACTGTAGACCTCTTGTCTTTTTTACCTTTTGCCATACTACTTTTTGCTGTATAACGATGGTCAGCGGCGGTCAGATTTGTTGTTTTTCATTGCAAGATACCCAGCAGCGTTGGGCAGTCTGGACAAGCTTTTCGCTCGCCACGTTGTCTTTGATTCGTGCAGGTCTTTGATTGTGGCAAATCCCCGTAAAAGGTTGACAGCAAAAAAACTGCCGCCAAGTCGCAAAGGCAAAGCGGTTTTGTTTTCGTTCTGCGCCCAGAAAGTCCGCCGACGGGATTTTTGCACACTTGTCCACGTGACCTACACGCCACATTGCTGACCTTCAAAGGCGTGCGCGACAGTCCCTTGGATTTGCCAAAAGGCGCTCAGGGACGAATGTTCCGTCGATCAAGCCCACCAGGAACGGTGGGGCTCCTTCCGGCGAAACACAATGCCATAGACACCTTTATGCATTCACATAACACGAGCGTTGGACTGGAGCATGTCATTCAATGACTTTTGGGGGGCAACAGCCACAAAATGTGCCATTGGTAGAGATATGAACCAAAATTCCAGTTGAAAGGCCCGATAATCTTTTTTTGTTTTGTTGTATTTGCTGTTGTTGCGTTTTGATCTTTCAGTTGGGACCCCAACCAGTAAGGCGAACAAGTTGCGCGCATGCGCCATGAAATCTGCCGAAGTGTTCAAAATAGTTTGTTGCCTTGATTACCTCATCACTCGCTTCGCGCGTTCTTCCATTTGGATTTTAGCCGATCGTTCGGTTGTGGATTTCATCCTTTTTTCTAATGCTTGGAGTGGGAATCTTTTTGTATTAATAAACGATAGCTATATAAAGGGCATCTGCTTAACCCCCGCTTTTTGTTTCATTTCCGTTTCGTTGACTTGAATAGGGTGTTTCGTTACTCAGTCTACTCGTTTGCGCAACACAGTTTGTAGTTGGTAGACTCGTAGGAACACTGCTAGTGTCCTCTACCCTTCCCTCGTTCAGAGTGGAAACACTTGTCCATTCCTCATATACACAACCTTACAAGACCTCAAACACTATATTAAATGGAGAGCGTTAGCGGTCCTCCTCGCTACAACGCAGCCGACGCAGTCTCTACTGGAGGTGTTCCCACTATCCGTGACGCTTACGGTGATGTCAATGACGGCACCCGTCCATTCGAAAATGGTGACCAGCAAGGTCAACAGGTGAATGTCGACGAGGGAGTGTCAGAATTCCACCGCGCAGAGCTGGAACTGCGAAGAACCCTCACACGCGATCCCTCTATCAAAACCATCAAAAGCAACAAGACGAACAAAGTTGGTGCCGATGACATGAAAATCGGTCTTACCGATGTAGAAAATGGTGCTGACGTGATCGTGGAAGAAGGTCACCAATTCGATTTGAAAGACTTTTTAGAATCTAGTGTTCGTGCAGCGTCAGAGCAGGGTATTGGGAGAAAGCGAATGGGTGTTGTCTTCAAGGGCTTGACCGTCGTTGGTGAAGGTGCTGATGCCAGCAGCATTTCCAATGTGGGAGACGTAATCCTTGATGGACTCAAAGCACTGAATCCGCTCTCCTGGTAGGTCGCATTTACCATTTAGCTTACGTGATACGTGCCGATCGGTTCCCCCGATTAACCTATATCGAAAATAAACAGGTTCCGCAAAGAACAGAAAGGAACAGACTTTGATATCCTACACGACCTCAGCGGTGTGGTCAAGGATGGAGAAATGCTATTGGTTCTTGGACGTCCTGGTTCCGGTTGTTCTTCTTTCCTGCGCGTCGTGGCAAATGATACCAAAACCTACAAGGATATCCAAGGTGTCGTCACTTATGGTGGTGTTCCTGCATCCGAATTCGGGAGGTTTGCAGGAGAGGCCATTTACACTGCTGAGGAAGACACGTAAGTCAGAATTTGGCTTTTGACGTTACCATTGACAAGAATCATGTATCTTAACCTCTCGTCACCCATTGCAGCCACTTTCCTACTCTCACTGTCAAAGAGACTCTACACTTTGCTCTAAAGACCAAAACACCCGGCAAACGACTTCCCGATTTGACCCGCCGCGAGTTCAGACAAAAGGTTGTATACATGCTCACCAGCATGTTTGGTCTGACAAAGCAAATCAACACGTTGGTGGGTAACGAGTGGGTCCGTGGATTGTCTGGTGGTGAGCGAAAGCGTATGACCATTACCGAAGCAATGGTGGGTATTTGTCTCATTTTGTGTGTCTACAATGAATGTCATGTTGCTAACTCGGTTGCTGCTATTGCTAGACTGCTCGTGCAGCCATCAACTGCTGGGATTGCAGTACCCGTGGTTTGGATGCTGCTTCGGCTCTGGATTATACCCGTGGTCTCCGTATCATGAGTGATACTCTTAACAAGACGACCATCGCCTCATTCTACCAAGCCTCCGAGGACATGTACCAACTCTTTGACAAGGTCATGGTCCTCGACAAGGGCCGCATGATCTTCTTTGGTCCCGTCAATCGAGCCAAGAAGTTCTTCCAGGAAATGGGATACGCTTGCGAACCTCGGAAGAGTACGCCAGATTTCTTGACCGGTATTACCAACCCCAACGAGCGCATGTATCAGCCTGGTGTCGACCGGACCAAAGTACCCAGCACTCCCGTTGACATGGAAGCCTACTTTAAACAATCAGACGATTTCAAACGTTTGAAAGTGGATATTTCCGAATATGAATCCTTTGTCGAGAAGGAACAACCGTACCGTGAATTCCGCGATACCGTTCTCCAAGCCAAGACGAAGGGTACTCGTGCCTCTACCAGTTATACCAACAACTTTTATGAGCAAGTCAAGGCCCTTGTTGCTCGTGAGCTACAACTCATGACGGGTGACAAGGCGTCGTTGATCGGCAAGCTTATCCTCACTATTATCAAAGCCTTTATTTACGCCACGATCTATGTCAACCTGCCGCTCAATGCCAACGGTGCTTTTGTCCGTGGTGCAGCCTTGTTCTCTTCCCTCATGTTTAACGCCCTCATGGTGAGTCTTGGCCAGCATGGCGTCTTATTCATGGCTTGTACTAAAGTAATACCTTACACAGTCTCTCTCTGAACTTCCCAATGCCATGCGTGGTCGTCGGATTCTCGCCAAGCACAAATCTTATGCAATGTACTACCCCTCCGCTTATCACATCGGCGCCGTCGTAGCAGATGTACCAAATACCCTGTTGCAAGTGTTTGCGTTTTCGATCTGTGCCTACTTTATAGAAGGACTCAGAACAGACGTCGGCGCTTTCTTTGTGTTCGTATTCACAATCTTCGTCACTGGTCTCTGCATGACAGAGGTGTTTAGGCTCTGTGGAAGTGTCTGCAAATCGTACTTTAGCGCATCGCAAGTTGCAAACATCATTTTGATTGCGGCCTTGTCGTATAATGGATTTTTGATTACTACGGATAAGATGCACGGATGGTTCATTTGGGTACGCTTTACGTTTTTATGCAACGCTAGCCTATTGCTGGACGCTCACCATCCACTGATTTTTATCTAGTTGTACTATATCAACCCATTGGGCTACGGCTTCAAAGCTCTCCTCCTTAACGAAATGAAAGGTCTTATCTTCCCTTGCACTGGTAACGAAGCTGTACCCTTTGGACCCTCATATACCAATGACCTCTACCGAACCTGCACGCTCAAGGGACAATTTGGTAACGAGCTATTCGTCCGAGGTGAAGACTACGTCCGCGAAACTTTTGGCTACAAAGAAAGCCAAATGAACATCAGCATCATCGCCATCGTCCTATTCTGGTTCCTGTTTATTATCCTCAACTGTATTGCCATGGAATACCTTGATTTGGTCGAAGGAGGGTACACTCGTCAGGTCTACAAAAAGGGAAAAGCTCCCAAACAAAACGACACGAGCGAAATTAAAATCTCTGAGGTTGCGACAGAGGAGAGCGAAACCGGATTTGCGAGCGATACCACATTTACATGGCAAGATGTCAATTATACTGTTCCCGTCAAGGGGGGCGAAAGGCAGCTCTTGGACGCCATCGAAGGCTGGATCAAGCCAGGACAGATGACCGCCCTCATGGGATCCTCGGGTGCTGGAAAGACAACGCTTCTTGATGTATTGGCTAAGCGTAAGACCATCGGTCGCATTGACGGAAAGGTTTTCCTCGACGGCAAAGAACTCGCCATCGACTTTGAGCGTATTACTGGATATGTCGAACAAATGGATATCCATAACCCCCAACAGACTGTGCGCGAAGCTCTCCGGTTCTCTGCCGTGATGCGTCAAGACCCCTCGGTACCCCTCGAAGAAAAATACGCCTACGTTGAGAAAGTTTTGGACATGATGGAAATGACTCAACTTGGTGACGCCCTCATCGGTAGTTTGGACACTGGTCGTGGTATTTCTGTCGAAGAACGCAAGCGTCTGACTATCGGAATGGAACTTGTTGGTAAACCCCGACTCATGTTCTTGGATGAACCAACGTCTGGTCTCGACGCCCAGTCTTCCTACAATATCATAAAGTTCATTCGGAAACTCGCAGATCACGGCATGCCCCTCGTTTGTACCATCCATCAACCTTCTTCGATCTTGTTCGAGCACTTTGACCGATTGCTCTTGTTGGCCCGCGGTGGTAAAACTGTATACTTTGGCGATATTGGAAAGGATTCAAAGGTTATGTTGGATTACTTTGAGCGCAATGGTGCACGCAAGGCCGCAACCGAGGAGAATCCTGCAGAGTACATCCTGCAGGTGATCGGTGCCGGTGTCTCTGGTGGCAAATCCGCTATTGACTGGGTGGACGTCTGGAAGAACAGTCCGGAAAGGAACTCTGTCACTGACGAACTCAACGACATTTCCAAAACCTCTGGATCACAAGCCAAGGACCCCAATGCCCGTGAATTCTCGACATCGATGGGCTACCAACTCGCCCAGGTCTACAGAAGAATGAACCTTGTATTCTGGCGTGATACCACGTACAACTTTGGTCGATTTCTCAACGCCCTTTTCGTTGGTCTTTTCAACGGTTTTACGTTTTACCAACTCGGCAATTCCACTTCGGACCTTGCATCCCGTATCTTTTTCATTTTCCAGTTGCTCGTCTTGGGAAATTCAGTTATCATTCTAGCCCAGCCTCAGTTCATGCAGCAAAGAGCTTACTTCCGACGCGAATACGCTAGCAAGTTTTATGGATTTGTGCCGTTTGCGATTTCGATCGTGCTCACTGAGCTCCCATACCTTGTCATCACTTCGTTTTTCTGTTTCATCGTCTCGTACTGGACTGCTGGACTCGAAACATCGGCGGAAAGAGGATTGTATTTCTTCTTGCTGCTCACGTTCTACTTGTTCTATGCTGTGTCGTTGGGACAGGCTGTGGCGTATGTATCTGCGTGTCATCATCACCTTCCTTTTTATGCAAATATCTAACCACTGGTTTGCATCCACAGTGCTTTCTGCGCCAACATTGTACAAGCTTCCATTATGAACCCCTTCATCTTCTCCTTCCTCATTCTCTTCTGTGGTGTCCTTATCCCCCCGCAAGCACTCGCAAAGTTCTGGAAGGCATGGATGTATCCACTGGATCCATACCATTATCTCCTGGAAGGCTTTGTGGTCAACGTTCTTCATGACGTGCCTGTACAATGCACGCCCGAAGATTTCATCCGGTTCTCAGCACCGCCAAACACAACCTGTTTCGATTATACAAAAGAGTTCTTTTCCATCGGCGCACCCGGCTACATTGCGAATCCCAACAGTACAACTATTTGCGACTATTGTCAGTATGCAAATGGCAATGAGTACATTGACGTATATGATTGGGAATTTGGACATCGGTGGAGGAATTTGGGCATTTTCATCTGCTATTGGATATTTAACATTTGCGTGACGGTGTTCTTCACCTATCTTTTCAGGAAGCCTAAACGATAAGGGTTTCTTGAAAAGTCTGGAGTGCGAAGGGGATACATAAATATAGAATCATTTATAATAAGAATATTTCATATCATTAACTGCTTGAAGACCTCATATTTAGCAGTAGTAAGGAAAATAAATTCCGCATAGAAAAAAATAACACTTTTTGCAGAATCGGATCTTGCTGACTGTGGCGTCGTTAGGTCTCGTTAGGTCGTTTGGGGTGCTTTTGAGGATCACAGCAGGACAAAAGTAAGGGATCCAAGGCGAAGTTGATGAGTGTGCAAAAGAATAAAACGCAAGACTTTTGGGTGTCGCGTGACTGGGCAATAGCCGTTGCTTTTGCAATGCCGTCCAGACTGCCATCCGCCACTGCGTCCACCTATACAAAGTCTAAAAGGAAGGAAAGCTGTTATTTCACAAAAAGCAGGTTTCATGGCCCGCATCGTTCGTTCTCAAAACCTTTGTGACCAAAATGAGTCTCATAGCCCTGAGGGTTTGTTAAAGACTAGCGTTTCAAGCGTTTTTTTTTGCTCAGCATTGCTAGTCGTCTTGCATGTCCCATTCAAAAGTGTGCCAGTGTTCAATGAGAAAGAGATGACAATGGCCTGATAATGACAAAACAAGGGACTGAGCGATGGATCGTAAGTCCCATTTGCTTGTTTTGCTGCGCATCCTTCAACTGTAAGCTTCTTCAAACGTATCCATTTTTCGTGCTACGGTCACCTTAACTTTTTTTATTAATCTGACAGCCACGATTTTTATTTTTTTTTTGAACAAAAGGATTTAAATCGACCGCAACTTTAGGCCATGTTTCCCTTTTCATGTCAGCATCGGTGAACATTGCTTGCGAGCCCAACGTTGCGCTAGGTTCATCGTCCACAATATCACCCACCACCACCCTTGTGGGCGATGGATCACCACCGCCGTATGGAGGCAGTCATGTGTACCCCCCCACAGCCCCGCCTACTCCCGCCAATCCGTCCCAACCTCCACCCCCATACACGACTCTTCCTCTCCCAGCAACGACAATCAAGTCACGTCGACCAAAAAATGACACCAAAACGGTGATATCAGCGATATTGCTGTTTGCGCTACATCTGGCGGTTTTGTTGGCGTTCAGTGGGTTTATCGGCTACCAATTCCTGAGAAGGGTCGTGTACCACGGCAGGCCACCCAATTCTATGGTCGTCCTGGCTGGATTTGTCCTCTTCTCCTTGATGGGCCTCTTGTTCCTCGCTTTCCTTTTCACGATGGTTGCGACAGGGTGTTTAAAGGACGAGTGGTGGGATTGGGCGTTATATGGCAAGATACAGCACAAGGACGATATTGAGAATGAAGATTCAGATGACGAAACCGAGCGCGGAGACGGTGGCTGTAGACCTTGTTGCCCATGCCCACAAGGGACAGGTGCACTATGGTTTAGAGACGCTGGGATAGCTGGTGGAGGCGACGCATGCACAGCTTGTCTGTGTGGAATTGTTTTCGTGGCGGTTCTTGCGGCTGTTGTAGGGGCCATCTGGGTTGTAGGGTTTTCTTATGTTGTCTTATGGCGGGTTTGTTGGAAGATTGTTGGGTAATAAGGCAGCTGATAGCTAGTTGTACATATTGTAATGATAGAGTTGTTTGTTTTTTTTTCTTTGACTTGCAGTTGCGTCTGAAACCCCTGCAGGATTATTTCCTCTCCTTTAGCGCCAGAACCGACGCTGCAGGTGATCGATGGCACCTGCAGATACATACGACCGGTTTACATGACATGTGAGCGTCTGTATTAAAGCAACAAAAGAACATGATGTTCCGATCACACTGAAGGCTGTCCCAAGGAGGAACAGACTTCAGATGAACCATCCCGTTGAAAACTCGTGTGTTTGCCATTGAAAGAACACTGACGATGCATGCGATATGCGTTTGCTAAACGTTGTGGCAGGACATGGGTAACTACACTACAACAAGACTGGCTGTACAAATGGCTTGCCATGGACAGGCTTGTGGATAAACTTTCAATTTGCGCACATGGAAACTTTTGAATGTGGGTCATCCTTCATAGAACAACATATATTATCCTCACCAGATGCCAGCGTCCCCGTTATTGGAATTGTAGTTTGCAAAAGCCAAAAAGCTATGCCGGTTGTACATCCTATAGGATCTAGCAATACCAGCCAACAGATGGAAGATATCCGAAGTGTGCAAAAATGAAACTGGGTGCATCAAATAGTTATAAATTTATTACTGGGTACATCAAATAGCTATAAAATTATCAGCCATTGTCATCGGGCTGGGTTTCGGTTGCTCCTGTCGTGTTCTTTTTCCTTACTCATAGCAGTTTACAGTACATAACGATAACCACGAGATGCGAAAGAGCTGTAAGCATGGTTTGCGTTCTTGGTTTGATACTTGCTAAAGACTTACTATTGTGTCGAACATTATTCACAGATGCAACAGTCGCCCCTGCACCTTCCGCAGCGTTCAATTAAGGTGGATAATCATTTCGGAGTTCATCCAGTTGAATCAAGTTAATTTTTCTTTTAGTGGAAGAGTTCATTAGTCAAAACTTAAGCGACATGAGGTCTCATGCTTTGCTCGAAATACAACTACGAAGGGTAATCGAGAACGAGATCTTCTTTCGTGTAGAAGGACGACACGTTTTCGAAAATGATAAGACGAACAAGTTTTGGACCTTTGTTGCGTATGCATTACTTGATTTGGGAGCGGAACCGGCTGTCGCTGATGGACAATCATGGAAATTGATCGGAAGTGGATCGGGATGGGAGAAATGGTATCCAAAGGAACAGTCTCGTCTGTGAATCGAGCATATGCGCAAAAAAAGATAGGATTCCAAAATCTTCAGAACCCGCGGAATCCACCGGAGAAAACCAAAACGCAACGCTCAAGTGATACTTGGACTATATTATAAGACATTTCAAGCGGTCGAGTAACTCCTAAAGACATTCGACACAACTTTCAATTGCATACGTGATCGTCGCGTTACCGAGCCGTGCAATTTGAACTGCGTCGGGATCGCTGAATGCCTGGACTGGATTATGACAGATTTCATCTCTCCTAGGAGAGACCTATGCTGGTCCTTCCCCTCTGGCGACATCCTCTTCGATTGGCCTTAGCATACTGCGGGATGCTTGGGGATGAGGTCAGAGGAGGTGGGGTAGCCTGCTCTGTTATCCTCATAAGCGCCAGAGCGCGCTATATGGCTCTGGATACTTTGCCGCCTCTGGGTCCGCGTAAAGACATCTCGAAATTGTGTTTGGGTTGTTGAGGAATTTACATAGATGTTGTAGGAATTTCCGAGTTTTGTCGCAAGCCGGTCGTGCTTCAAGACGGACGGTAAGAAAAGGCGGATGACCGTTCCTTTTTAAAGCTGTATGTAGTTTATGTAGTTTTAATGCACTAATTCAAGTAAATGCACGCAGTCACTGCCGACATCGCAGTTGCAGTGTGCCATAAAAGGGTGTGTGCTAGGAAACCCGTTGGCCCACTCGTTGTCGATTACATAAAGGACGCGGTTCCAACCCTTCAAACCATCTAACCTGGCGGGAACGTCCCAGCCAAGTTATTATTATTTCCCTACACACCTAATTTACTCAAGAGCGGACGCAACAGCGATGCGATCTCCCTTTATATGCTTCTTGTGCTGCTTCGTAAGGGCCCGAGATCTGCCTACTGTAGGTCGACCACTTTCAAGATTCACGGCTTTGAAATCCCACCGGCGGCGGTTGCATTGTCATTCTACATCTGCATCGTCCGCACCGGAACCTGCCAGTGCCTGTACAACTACATCAAGCACTCACACTACCAACAAAACCAACGATGCTTTGCGGCTCATTTTTGACGACCCATCGTACTGGCACAAAAACCGTTTGCGTGCAACGCAAGGCCGGCATCGTCATGTCGGTCTCTTTGGATTCGCCGCTCTCGACCGTCCGGAGGGCTTCATTCGAGCCGCTCGGGCAGCAATCGATGAAGTCAATCAAATTGTAGAAAGAGTGTGCGCTGCTACCCGTGAACATAATATCAGCGAAATGAAGAAGACGGTCAAGAGGCTGGATCGGTTGTCTGACATTTTGTGCTCCGTGGTGGACACTGCAGAGTTGATTCGGCACGTGCATCCAGATGGCCGCTTTGTCCGGTCAGCAAATGATGCACACGGAATTCTGAGCAACTTTATGAATCAGCTGAATACTCATCAGGGGTTGTATGAGGTTGGTTGCTAGAATGGTTCCTGAGGTATCTACAGGTGTGGTCTCACAATAGGGTTGTGTAGACTCTCAAACGCGTCGTTCAAGATGCCGCCATATCCACCCAGTTCTCTGAACAAGAATTAAGAGTTGCCAACCTCCTTCTTGTCGATTTTGAAAAGTCAGGAATCCATATGCCACTTGCAACCCGGAAACGCTTTGTCGAGTTGCAAGATCGGATCCTCGAACTCGGCCAAGCTGTTGTCATGAATGCTTTTCCGGTAGTAGATAGTATAGAGGTTGAGGACCCTAGAAAGAAGCTACAAGGAGTTCCAGAAAACATCATCTCATCAGTTACCGTTGGCTCTCGCGCGATCATACCGACGTCATCGGCAGCTGCGTTGGCAGTTTTACGAATGGCCCGCGATGAAGATGTGCGAAGGACAATGTATATGGCAATGAATTCTGGGAGCAAGTATCAAGTGGATGTACTTGAGGAGATGTTGGTGAAGCGAGGCGAACTGGCGCGATTGTTGGGCAAAGAGAGTTATGCTCAGATGTATTTGGTGGATAAGATGGCTGAAACTCCAGGTACCCAGCGACTCTATCGATTATACTGTAACTATCTTTGTAACTGAGCATCTACCAGAGAACGTCATGGCTTTCCTGGAATCACTATCCAATCTTCACAGGCCAAAAGCTCAAAGAGATCTCGATCGGCTCCGCCGGTTGAAAAGTGTGCATTTGGGACCCAATGCGTCACATGAGGTTCAACCGTGGGACCGCTTTTTCTATTCACGGTTCATATCCCCTAGTGCCGCAATTGCAGCCCAGCCTGGTAGCGCTGATCCCTTCCATGCTCCGCCACCAGTGACCGTGGCTGGTGGCGGCTCTGACGGCTTATCTGCTTACTTCACCGTTGGGTCAACTTTTGATGGATTATCGAGATTGTTCAAATCCCTGTACGGGGTGACGTTTGAACCCGTGATGTTAGCACCGGGTGAAGTATGGCATGAGGATGTGCGGAAGCTGGAAGTGGTCCACGAGACTGAAGGCAAAATTGGAACAATCTATTGCGACCTTTTTCGACGAGGACCAGGTGAAGGACGCAAGTACGAGAGCGCGGCGCATTTCACGGTGAGATGTTCGCGGCGAATTGACGATGAAGAGCACTTTGGCCCAGAGTTTCGGTCCGGGATCATGCGGGTTCGCGATTCGGAAAAGGATATTCAGGAGGATGGTTATGTCAAGCGATACCAATTACCTATTGTGGTCCTTGTAACGGCATTCAAAAAGCCTTCAGGCGTTGATCATCCGAGTCTGCTGAGCCTTTGGGAGGTGGAGACTTTGTTTCATGAAATGGGCCATGCCATGCATTGTAAGTATGCGAATCGACCCTCCTATTGATGCTTATGATTCTCATCTACTTTACCTCCAGCCATGCTAGCCAGGACAGAGTTCCAGCACATTGCGGGGACACGAGTCCCTATGGACTTTGTAGAAGTGCCTTCCATTTTTATGGAGAACTTTGCTCGTTCACCGAAAGTTTTAGCATCATTTGGTCGACATCATAAGACTGGCGCACCCCTTCCACCAGAACTTCTTCGCTCTGCCCAAGCCACCTCATCCTCGGCTGATGCATTCGAAACTCAACATCAGCTCCAACTGGCACTATTAGATCAGATGTATCACTCCCCCCATGCTCTGGAGCCGTCCTTTGACTCTACATCCTTGTTGATTGAATCTCAAAGGCGGTTCAATGTCTTCCCTCCCGTACCCAATTCAGCCTGGCAGGTACAATTTACCCATCTCTTTAGTTACGGTGCCACCTATTACAGTTATTTCTGGAGCCGACGATGGGTGAATCGAATTTGGAGGCGGTGGTTCGAGAATCGCGATGAGCAGGCTTGGAAGGAGGGTGGTGAGCTTGTTAGAAAGGAGTTACTAGGTTGGGGTGGTGGGCGGGATCCGTGGGTAGGGTTGGAAAAATTGGGTGTGGTAAAGGAAGGGGAGAGGGAAGGGAATTTTAAAGTTGAGCTGCAAGATTTGGGGCAAGGCGAGACATAGACCTTATTGCAAGTATGATAGCATTGTTTGATAAGCGGACTGAGGCTGAGCGATACTATAGGTTATATTTATGTGGATGACCAATATATAGTGAGGTTATTATGGCCGGTAGACATTCATAATCCTCGCCGCTATTCGATATTTGACGAAACTTTCCAATACAGTAGATCTGACTGGTGGACGACCACGGTATTGAAACTCGCGGCAAGGAACCACACGGTGAGCACTACAGCGCGCGTAAGCGTATCTCTGGGGAATACCACCGTGCACCCTCCCGACGTAAAAGCATTCGTTGAGCGATAAGCAATAAAGGTCGGTCCATTTCAAGAAATTACTTTGCAACCGCAGTGGTTTTTTGGCGGTCCGCCGTTGCAGTCCTCGGCGGGGCACTTCCGCTCCCTCCGCGCCATCCACGCTGCCATCCACGCGCGTTATTACTCAATCTTCCACGTGATAGCTCCAGAGTTCTTTTGTGTAACAACCTCCGTGTACCTTCCAAGTGGGGGATCGAGTACCTTCCTGGTTACATCTTTTTTTTCTGCTGTCGAGGAGGTGCCAGGTGCACTAGGCTACGAGCAGAAAGAGCACCGACAAAACATGGTTACGTCCAGCAACAAGGAGCCTATGATGGACTACGATCAGACTGATGAAGAAGATGAACGTGACAAGACTATTCGACGGGGTGGTATGGAGCAAGAGCCCGACCGCCACTTTCACTGCTCAGACTGCGGACTATGGTTTAGGAGGCTTGAGCATTTGCAGAGGCATGCTTTAGTGCATTCTGGAGAGAAGCCATTTGTATGTAGTGTTTGCGACAGAGGGTGAGTAAGCATATTTGATCGGTGGGGGTTTGCCTCGATTGCGTACTGACGGATGATTTTTATGGCAGATTCAACCGCTTCGATGCGCTTCAGCGTCACTCAAAAATTCACAGAAACCATCCCCGTCCCAAAAGACCCCGTCACAAACCTGTGCGCAAACCCCGCACCAAACACATTTTCCACTATTACAATACCAGCACAAGGACGCCCGACGTCCATACGAATGTTGCTCCCACATTGGCCATACCAGAATCCCCCCCGGTCGTCCCAGCAAACTTTACCCGTCTTGCACAAGAAGCCACCCTCAAAATTATACAGGATACCAAGGCTGGCAAAGCATACCTGGCCTGCCCCATCAAGGGGTGCGATGAACGAGTCGAAAGCAGGCACGCAACCACCCATATGAAATTGGACAAGCGTAGTGAGGACCCGCAGCACACTAACTTGGTTCACACTGCGGTATGTAGAAGGGATATTGAGAAGGATTTGTTGGCCCTTGAGGAGCACGTTGTTTCGCATGGTAAACGTGTGATTGGGTTGGACGTTTTGGCAGAGTGCTGTGCAGCTGTTTTGGATGCTGCCAAAGAGCCTTGTGCGGGTTGCATGAAGGTTTTCAGGAACAGGGTGGAGGATTTGGTAGACTGAGTTCATGTGCAAGTGCATTTTGGGACAAATATTTGTGCTCTGTTCTTCTTTTCAGTATATATCGGTATTTCGTGTTGTCATGTCAATGTTGTGATTCGGTTCATGTTTTCAAGCATTCCTGCACCTGTACCAAAACCTTCTTTGAGATTGGCCAAAACACTATGCAGGTCGACTCATTACGCAAAGCCTTTGATTGTAGAAAGCACTAGCTAGTTGGCGTCACTGTTCCTGCTGTTTCCAATGGCGTCCCACATGATGAATACTAGGTGATGCACAGCCAATGGATGGGCCGTTGATGTCCACCTTCACCACCTTGGTCAACCCCAAGACCTCTGAGACGGTGCCCTCGACGGGGAACCAAACCCCAAGCCTTGACGGGGTCACATTTTATTTAAAGTTGGTTGATTACTTTACTCTGCCACACGAGGCTTAGCTACCCATTACCCCACTGCTAGCTTTCGGCAGGTAGGGAAAGGAAGGTCTTTGGGTTTGCCTTATCTTTCACATTCTTTTTTAAAGACTCTCCCTCCCCGTACGGGGATACCCCGGCGGCCATGCCTACTGTGTCGCGAACGCTGGCTTCCCTTGGTGGGATGACCGCCAGACGCACTACTATCTCAAAGGTAATACCCGTCTGGGCCGCAAGGCAAGATCAGAAAGGGAGATCAGCAGTAAACTCACAACATTCCCCTCTAAACAGCTCCTCAAGGCCAAAACAATATCTTTCTTTGGCGGAGTTTGCCTTCTCATCAACGGAATGACTGGCCCTGGTGAGAGCTCGGCAGCCATGCCTTAAGTTTTTGCATATTCCATGGCATGTGTTGACGCTCCTATATTTTACATTCAAGGTGTGCCTTTCACACCGGCTACATTTCAACAATCTGGCTGGCTTTTTCCTACGATTCTCTTTGTAATATTTGGACTGGTCTCCGCCTTGAGTATCCTCTTTATTATTGAGGCCATGCAAGCGGTTCCGGGAAATAAACACTTCCAGGTACGCCGAATTCTTATGATTCTATGACACTTGAGTGACTGTGAATGCTGACATACGGTTTGTAGGGAACTGTAGAGTTTGCGACTTTGATCAACTTTTATTTTGGAGATGTCGCCCATTATCTGGGACAATTTCTTCTTTATGGCGCACTCCAGGCGAATGCCATGCAATCTATTGTTATAATGGCTCAGGTGAGGTCCAACCTAATACCAAAGGCTGTACGACCAATCCTTATAACTTTTTTATATGGTAGACATTTGATAGCATCTTAATCGATATATTCGGCAAGACCTGTGGATTGGCTTTAAGTGGGCCAAATCCTGGATGGTTCTGCGTGGCGAGTAATTCGACAGAGTTTCCTTCTCCATTTGGAGATATTTGGATGCTCTTTACGCTGGGACTGTTGGTACGTTAACCCTCGTCAGTGTAACAATTGATGTTGTTTGTCGGACAACTCACCATCTTCTGCCTCATTTACAGCTCGTCCTCATATTTGCCTTTCCACTGGGCATCGTCAACCTTGACGATAATATCATTGCCCAAATAAGTATGTTATACGTAGGGGTAGTTATCGTGAACATATGGATATACCTAACAGACGGAATGTCCCTCGCGATAGTTGCCTTTTGGTTGTCCATTGCAATTGGAATTGAGTGGATTGGCGCCTCTTTTCACGAAGGTCTACAGCCCGCGAGAGTTCCAGCATTTGGAAGGGACTATGCCACTGTAGTCGGTACTATCATGCTGAACATGGCGTGTACGACGGTCGTTCCATCGTGGGTGAACATTAAGGTAGGGCTTCACGATTAGCCAACATCAATTTGTTGGGCTCTGACGATGATGGTATCTTACAGAAACGAACAGTGAGCGCTCAGAGCGTTGTATGGACTGCAATTACCATTGCAACTGCTTTCTATATGCTGGTTGGACTTATCCGTAAGTTGCCAGCTCTCGGATGCGCGTGAGCACGTGACTGATACCGTTTGCCCCTCCTAGCCGCTCTCGGATTCCAACTTGATAGTTCGGGAAGCATCCTTCCAACGTTAATGAAAACTGGCAAGCTAAACAAGGCGTCCGCCTACCTTTTTTCGATTGTTATGCTGTTACCTGCCATTCCGGTGAATTTTATTGTTGCTCAAAATAACATGGTGCAGAACAAAGTCGTCGGAAAACGTCAGTGGAGTAAAAGTCTATGTGTTTGGACAAGCTTTGCGCTAATCCTTCGTTTACCTGTAGGTACGGCTATCTTCTTGGCACATGTTCTTCCGTGGTTTCTCTGTATTCCGCTGCAAACAGGAAATTCCATGCAGGCTTTCATTAACTGGACTTCCCTGTTCTTCGTTTCTACTGCCAATTTCATTATCCCCCTCGTTATTTATCTGAAATGCCTACGATTCCGAAGAGAGTACAACGAAAGTCGAAGTATGTCGTTCGCAAGTATGCCTGCTTTGGATAAGCCATTGACATCGTACTTTATTCAGTCCTCACCGAAAAGCAAAAACTGCTGTTGAAAGAGATACACTGGTCATCGAGAACCATCCACAAGTTTATTGATGAGAAGTCCGCCCGTGATTCCCTTGTCGCCCCTGGCGGTGACCGGCGACTCCCTCGAGATCGGTCGGAACTATCAATGCGTGGGGTCATTCCTCCCTTGGAAATTGACACCGCCCCGCCTTCCGAGATTGTATTGCCAACATTGAGCATACCACCACCAATAGCTATAACAGGCTCTGAAGATGCTGATACAACCCAAGTCCCAATGGCATCACCGAGCGGCTCAATTCTTAAGAACCCTCTGGGAGGCAAAGGAACGACTTCTGGACGGAAAAAATCGGTGATGATGGCCTTACCTGAAACACACCCAGTGGAGGAGCATGAGGACGCGGCGACTCTTCCAAGGGCAGCTAACATTCACTTTGACGCGGTGGATGATGCCTCAATGACTACGTCTTCCACCTCACCACCCGGGGAAGGTACGCGCACGTCCTCGGAGATTCAGCGAGGCGTCACAGCATCTACACTAGGGCCATGGACGGCCGTCCGATCATCGACTGAGCACGAGCAGGTGGGCGTTGCGGAAGAATATTTAAAAGATGATGTTCCGGATCCAGATCTGGAACACAAAATTGCGAGACGGGAAACACAGCATCCATCCTGGGACCTGGAGGATGGTAGTGGTGTACGAGGAACATTGAAACGGGCGATGAAAGGCATGAGGGCAGCGAGTCCCTCAAGAGCAGGTGCATCCTATACAAGACCGGGAAAGGATACGTTAACTCGCGTGGCAGGCTCAACGGACGGACGTGACTTGATGGGACCGCAAGATGTTCCACTGGAGCCTATCCACGGAGGAGAGGAGTCTGTCCCTGCGCCTTCACGGCGTGAGACAACGGGAAGCAATGCAACAGATATTTCAGATGGAGCAGATTTAATTCGCAAGGCCACTCTACCAGTACATCCGCAGTACATCAGTCCCACGTTCAGAAGTATACCGACATGGTTTCCTGTCCGGGGTCGCGTGGTGGCCTGGACTTTATTGGTCATAACAGGGGGCATCAGCATAGCCAACATTATCATTGCAATTGCAACTCGAAAGTAGGCCAATCTTTCGGGACTGGGACTATGATTGAGAGGGAAGGGCCTTTCGATGTGGCTGCCTATTTTTGTACGAAACTCGTAATCTGTCGCAGTAATCTGTCGACAGTCCAGATTCTGTGGACCCTTTTCCCTTTGTAATAGCTGTCACTAGCGCATAATATATATATTTTTTTTCTTTCTACCTCGACAAGCCAGAATTAAGTGGAAATAACTAGCTACAGTCATATTTTCTAATGTTGCGTTATCTTCTATGCAATCTCTTTCTTAGGAAGTCCATCTTCGCCAAGCAGCGAGACATGGGCGTTCCATCCTCTAGCTAATATCCTTGGCCCATCACCAACACTTGTGCTAATGATTCTTCTCAAGCTCCCCTTGTTCAGCGGTGTCATACCAATTTTGGAAACCATGTCGTCGACAGCCTTGACGTTCTCAGATCCCATATAGTTTGCAGCTCGTCCAAAGTATTCTTTCCTCTCTCCTTCCCCCTCTGGTGCAGGAAAGAATCTGTTTACAAGGGCCAATACCTCTGGAACATGCTCCTTCAAAATATACAAAACAGCATTCGGTCCCGCATCAAATGTATATGCCGCGCGATATCCCTTCTTTCCACGACCGCTCTTTCCGTCGCCAGTGAACAATGCGTTGTAGGCTGTAATGAGGTGGATGACTGCTCGAGAGACGTCGTTAAGGTACGTAATCGGGGGAAAAGTGTCCAAGCAAACTGCATGGAACTGATTCGAATCCATCATGGTCAGCTCAGCAAATGCATCGTAATCTTTGTTGGCGATTGCTTGTTTCATATCATCCATGCGTCGCGGCACTTGGCGAATGCGCTCCTGAAGTAGTTCAGATGTCTCCACGGTTAATTGCATCCCTGCTGTCGATGGAGTGTCTTTTCGAGCGTCTGATGCTACAAGAACGAGGGCTTCCATATCTGACCAGTGGGATTCGTCGGCTACTTGAACGGCGACAGAGTCGATACCATCTGATCTTGAACCCATTTCCCATGCGACGAACCCGCCAAACAGACTCCTGCAGGCAGATCCAGATCCGAGTCGAGCGAGACGGGACAGGTCGGATCTGGATACCTTGTCGGCTACGCCTATTGCGTGGGCAATACCGAACGTCAGAGCTGCGAAGCCGCTCGCGCTGGAGGCTAGTCCTGCGGCCGTTGGAAAGTTGTTTTGTGAACACACATGGAGTTTTTGGGCAGAGAGTTTTTCTAATGACGCATCGTCCTCTTCCATCCGCTGTCTCAAGGAGCGCAACTCCCGTACGACATTCACCATGCGTTTATTCTTTGTTACATCCTCTTCTTTCCCGTTCAACCATAAACGATCTCTTTCGAACGATGAGTCGGCCCTCACTGTTGTTGTCGAACGGAGGTCACCTTGAGAAAGCGTAAGAGAGAGCGAAGAGTTGGTGGGAAGTAGGAGCGATGTGTCTCGCTTTCCCCAATACTTTACAACGGCAATGTTTACCGGTGCTGAGACCGTTACTTCGAATGCATGGGGGTTGGTTGAAAGCATATCTACGGACGCCAGTGGTATGGGGTGTGGGTTCTTGGGAATTGTTGTTAAAAATTGTGATGGGCCAAGAAGCGGTTCCACCGTTCTGTTTTTGTGAATGTGGGGTTTGCAGAGCTGTCGTTGAGGGCAATCGTGCGACGCGCGGAACACGCGAGTTTGGTTGGATCAGGCGATGGAGACGCGCCCGCACAACGACGACGTTCGACCAGCCGGTGTTGCCAGCTATACACTTTCAGCAAACCAGAATCAGAAAACTGTTGGGAATTGTGGGAGCCTTCAGCACAACTAGTGACCATAATGTCGTTACTTGAATGCGATGTTGTGTCCACCCGCATTTGCAGCTGTTGAATGCTTTCTTGCTATACATGCTGTCTGAATACCAACCAAATGAAAATCCTGATAGTTAATGACATTCAGCATTGGGATGATTCAAACGACATTTGTGCAGTTTCCTGAAGCCTTGGAGCATCATGCATTGACACTTGCCGATATGTTCGTAATCGAAGAACATCTCCGCGTGTGACGCATCAGTCGGTTTGTGAGTCACCTCCGCCAGCCAGCAGTGTTGTGTGCTGCAGTGAATCACCAGCGCTCGTTGCTCCAGTTTGACAGAATGGCTTCTACTGAGCCTTTTTCTGTAGTAATAGTCGGCGGAGGCCTTGTTGGGTCATTGGCTGCCGTATTTTGTGCTAAACGTGGTTGGAAGGTTGATTTGTACGAGTTGCGACAAGGTTGGTGATGCTTGTCTGCCAACGGGAAAAGACCAAGAAACTTATTGTACACTGGGCATGCGAACAGATCCCCGAAAAGATGCTTCACAATCCGGTCGATCCATTAACCTGGCCTTGTCAGTCCGTGGAATATCCGCGTTGAGGGCTGCCGGTGTGGAAGAGAAAATACTGAACAACATGATACCAATGAAAGGAAGAATGATTCATACAAGAGACGGAAAGCTGTCTTCGCAGCCATATGGAATTTTTGGAGAGGTAACACATTTAACAGAAAGATGTTTCTCTTCTGGATGATCACTAATTTCATATCGTTACCAGTGCATAAATTCCGTTGATCGTATGCTGATGAATAAACATTTGCTGGATTCTGTGGAAAAGTTGCCTAATGTCAAGTTGCATTTTGAGCATGATTTGAAGCAGTGTGATTTTGATGCGCGCAAGGCAGTATTTGCCAGGTAGGTGCTATTTTCATCCCTATTTTCATCCTCGCCTAAATGGATAAAGGAACTGATGTGTTTTTGTGTCCAGAAAGGACGGATCATCCATTACGGTCCATGCGGACTTGATTATAGGAGCCGATGGCGCTCACTCACGAACACGACAGCAGCTTATGCGCAGAACTCGGTATAAAGTTATCTCCTTTCAACTATTTGCTCACAACTGCTGACTGACGCATGTTGCTACAGTGTAAACTTTTCCCAGAGTCACATTGACCACGGATATGTCGAATTGACCATTCCTCCGACCCAAGATGGCGACTATGCGATGGATGCCCACCACCTTCACATATGGCCTCGACAAACATTCATGATGATTGCCCTGCCCAACCTCGTAAGTCCATCGGGGAGCCTCACATAGTGATTACCGTGTTGCTATAATCAGGTTCATACGCTCAGGACAAGTCGTTTACCGTCACGCTATTCATGCCGTGGTCCAAATTTGAGGCCATATGTACGGAAGAGGACCTAGTGACGTTCTTTGAAGAAACATTCCCGGATTCAGTGCCGCTGATGGGTCAGAAATTACTGGTTCAGGAATACTTTAAGAATTCTAAGGGTAGCCTAATTCAGATCAAGGTGGGTAAACCATATTGCGCAAGGTTAAGGGATAAATGTAGGCAGTAATTAACGATCGCTTGAAGGCGCGGCCCTATCATTTCCGGGATCGCGTGGTGGTGATAGGGGATGCAGCGCATGCCATGGTGCCTTTCTACGGACAAGGAATGAACTGTGGAATGGAGGACTGTCTCGTGCTTGAGTCGATTTTAACGAAACATTGTGGATTACCTTCATCCGGTCTACGTCCTAACCCAAATGCGCTGGCATGCGCTTTAGAAGAGTATACAAACACACGTAACCCAGATGCGGAGGCCATGTGTGACCTGGCAATGTACAATTACATTGAGATGCGATCGTCCGTAACCAAGGCAGGATACCTCTTCCGTAAGACAGTTGAAGGCTGGCTACACAGGCTGATGCCTACCGTCGTGATTCCCCTGTATACCATGGTCTCCTTTACCCGTATACCATACGCGGAGGCAATGCGCCGATGGGAAAGGCAGAGCAAGTGGTTCGATCTTGCGCGGTGGATAGGGGAAGCGGTGGCTATATCGACTGTGGTGGGTGCTGGATTGTACTGGGGAGCTCGGTGGAGAGGGGTCCGTGAAGTACTGTGGCGACAAAATTAATATTATCTAATAAATAGTTATCCATTGAAGATGCATGCTGTATATAGGTCGAACTAGCAATTGGCTGCGTGAAAGACCAGTGGTTAACATCACAATGTATTGCAAGGTTGTCGGTAACTGGGTGCGCGGTGTAATATATCTGGGACGCGTAGCCAGGTGTTGTGTCGCGCAACTCGGAAGTTGCGCTTTGGAGCATGACGACGCAACCACCGCCTGCACTGGGCAGAACAAGCCCAGGTTTTCGCCAAGACACGGACGTTGTCTTTGTGGTTGGACCACAAATATTCACTGCCCATAGGTATGGAAATTATGGTTTGCACTGCTTGCCTCTAGAAAAACGTGTTGGAGGAATTGTGAGAGAGCGAAATGCACCTTCCACTTCGTTACATGATGTCAGAGTGGAAAATAACAGCTCTCTTCACAGCCAGGTCCTGGCCGGACAGTTGCGGCAATTCGCACACTTGTCGGTATCCGAACCACCACCACCTAAACCCATAACCTTGTCACTCCCGCCCTTTATCACACCCCCTTCTTTCGAAGCTTTCCTCGGTTATCTTTATACCAATAAATATGTCCCACCATTACCACCAGGAACACCACCGGACCTTCCAAAGGACCCTCCCAGAGAGGAAACCCTGCTCTACTCTGTAACAAAACCAAAGATACCACCAACTTCACCAAGTTTATTGGTAGAGCTTTATCGGTTGGCCCAAGAGTTTGATGTAGAAGAACTGAAGAATCTTGTGGCAAAAGATATGGTGGGCCGATTGAATGAATCAACTGTTTGGGAGATGCGACGCAAAGCCTCAGAGTGTGGGGTGGAGTTGGTTACAGCCATGGCAAATGCGTTCATAACGAAGAATGGGTTAGTTGAAGGTGCAGCTGGATCTGGAGCGGGGACGGGGCAGGCACGGCAAGAGCAACGACCGATGAAGAGAGTGGCGAGAAGGTTCTCGCCCACAGGAGTAGAGCTATGACTGTGCGGGAATTCATAGGTCAAGAAGACGAAGAGAGCGTGGGGCTGTAACAATCGTAGTAATTTGGATTTGACTTAATAAACTAATGTACCTGTCGATCAGTTTTTAAACTGACAATGTCCACCCTGGCACAGCTAAAGCGAACATGATGGCGCCCGTGAGAGCCACGGCAAACGAGCTCATATTTACAAGAACGTAAGAAACACCTAAAAATAAATGCGGATCACGCAAACTATGCTCCCTTCTCGTCAACTAGGTCCTCGCTCATCAATACATATTCCCTAGTGCTAAATCCAAACTTTAATGTGTCTCCCAACTTGAGCTCCACGTATCGTGATGCAGGTATCCGATCACCATTGATATAGGTACCGTTTGTCGCATCCAGATCAATGATGTAAGGCCTACCGTGATCGTGAGTAAATACACTGGTCGGGTTAAATGGGCTATTAGACTCACTTTACTGTCCGCGTGCCTTGACCTATTGCATCTGTTTCGACAATTTGACGGTATTGTAACACTGCATGCTGTTTGGAGCAGGACGGATGATCTATGGGAATATCTGTGACCTGGAGACACGGTCCTGTTACTATCAGTGGGTGGAACAGAAGCAGCTTGCAGGCTTACCAATCGGTCACGCCCTATGAGAAACGCGCTTTGACGATGGACGTGCAGCATATCTGTACAAAAGGTTACATGCATGTAAGGAAACACGATCGAACCCGAGTTGAAGAAATACAAATATACCAACCTATTTGGTCTTTTCCTTTGAAAACATACAGCCTATATCGTCCTTTTGGTTTTCGTGCCTCGGGAGGTTCACTGAAGAGAGAATAGTATGCAATGATTAACACTGTGGATACAGACAGCGGGTTATCAAAAGTTGCATATCCTACCTGTATTTTAGTACGACGCCTTTAAACATATTCTGCTCGGCCGCTAAAGCGCCAGATACTTCAAAATTAGGTTGCTCTTTTGGCATAGTAGGTACGGCCTCCTTGTCTTCTGCTTGTTCCTGTTTTCTGTTGTAGCAGTCATTTAAAGAGGATGCTTTCAGACAGTGCAACCTGATCTCCCCCTACCCATATCGTTGCGATTCTGGTATGCCTTCGAAACGCCCTTCATTTCTCCGGTCACGGCGATTACCATCATCTAAAGCAAGGTACGGAGGAGTGTTAATACACTACCGACAGAAATAAGCTTCAGATCTAAATAGTACCGCGTCTCCCTCTCCCATCGTCAGGGCTCCGGCTTCGGCTTCTGTTTCGCCGGGGAGCGCGATCCTCTGATGGTGAGCGTCGTCTTCTTCGAGGCGGTGATCGTGACACCTCGTCTCTGAAAGAGCGCCGGTCGCCGTTGGAACGCTTTGGTGAGTGGGTTGGAGAAGGCATTTTGCAAGCGAAATGGACACTCTGATCTCCTAACCTTAACCCTACCCTCACGTGAGCCTCACTGGCAGCCAATAGCAAATATAGCGCGCCGCTCTATCACCTCATTAAATGACGCCTCATGGCTTATAAACTGGGTTGCTCTCCTTCCTTACGATTTCACACATTTAAAAAGAGTTTATCCTTCTTCTCCATCAGCCAAAAACCAACAACAATGACTGAGGTATGCACTTTTCAGCTCTTATTTGCAGACTGAATTGGAAGGCCGCTCACGGTTTTGTGTTCTTTACAGCAAACTTACAAGTTCAAAGTTGGCATGACCTGCAGCGGATGCAGTGGGGCTGTAGACAGAATCCTCAAAAAGGTAAGAGTACATGGGTGAACCACTATGCTCAGAGCATTCCGAAATTGCTAACTTTATTGCTTCTCGTCTAACAGACTCAGGGAGTATCCTCTTACGACATATCACTGGAGAACCAAACAGTCGTCGTCAAGTCGACCCTTAGTCAGAATGAAGTCTTTGATGTTATTAAAAAGTCGGGAAAACCCGTTGAGGCCATTTAGTGTATGCAGGAGAGCAAGACTTTGGGGATGCTTTGGATGTCTGCGTGTTGTAGTGCTCTGCGTCACAATCCCGGTTAGGGTAGCTGGTGATGTTAGATGGTTCAAGGCCCGTAGCGTGAATAGATACTTTGATTAACCTCAGATCCCGCCAAAGGACTACTGCAATTTAGCAGCGTAGCTAAAAAAGAAATCTGGTGCATCGAATTTGTTGGACAGATGTTATACCCAGGTCGCAACGCCATGAACAGTCCTGTCAGAGACTGAATGTTGCGCATCAGGAATCCCACTTTCGCTTCATCCGTTTCTCTTTTGTGTAGTGAATTGTGACATGGTCACAGCTGCTCTCCGTCGTTGTAGATGCAACGTGCGGAGACAGCGCCCGAGGCTTGCCATTCCCAAAACTGTGCCTTACAATCACGTGACAATTGGGTTGACCCGTTCCCAAATTCAAATCGGAGAATGGGTGACTGCTGTTGAACTGCTATAACGTCAGAAACTTCCTCTGCAACAGACTATTCATCCTTCCCCCCGCCAAGCGGCTAAAAGCACTTTAGCTTTCTCCTTCTCCATGGCAGGCCGTGGAGGATTTCCGGACCTGGCGTCCATGCCAAATAGGGACTTTTACGAGGTCCTTAGCGTTCCCCGGACAGCGGATGCCGAGGCTATCAGAAAGGTATGCCTTGCAACTCCTATCCCTATCAAAGTCATAACACCAATTAACAGTCAAACATAGGCATATCGACGCAAGGTACTTTCACCAGATTGGTCCTTCTGTTGGGACTTGACATGATCTTCACTCTTGTGCTGAATAATATAGGCACTCCGTTGTCACCCTGATAAAACTGGGCAAGACCCTGCGAATATAGAGCTTTTTCAACTCGTGCAAAGAGCGTATGAAGTTTTGAGTAAGTTGTCGTGATATATTACATCATTGATCGCAAAAGTGCTGACGGAGCTTTAGGCGATGAAAAGAAGCGGCGGATATACGATCAATATGTACAGTTTTTCTGTTTGGACATTGAAGAGATGTATTCATTTCTAACGATACTTTGTGGCTGTTATAGGGCGAGCGGGGCGTGGTCCTGATGGAATCGATGGGAGACGTGGCCCCTTTTATTGACCCGGATATTCTACTCGCAATGAACACCCTCTTTTTCGTCGGTACACTTATTACGTCTTTGTTGATTATGTTTCCCGCATTTATTTCTGTGCGCGCGGACAACAAAGTTTTCTGGTCGTGGGGTGTGGTGTTTATCCCGCTATTTATTATCGATTTCTTCCTACTTTTCGCTCTTTGGTCGACTCGCTCAACAAAACAGAATGCGGAAGACGAGGAGGAAGATGGGTTTACGGAAGACCGAACGGCAAATTTTGAGCGCCGGGAGCAAAGAGAGAAGAAGAAGAAGCTGAAGGCGTCATCTAGCTCCTTTGTCCGTTGGGGCTATTTTGGGCTGTTCCTTCTTTTCCAAATTTTCCTCGTACTGCGTTTAGACGATTCTGTCGAATGGAACTGGGCAATCGTGTTTATTCCATGGTTTTTAATGGAAATTCTCAACGTTATTGACATTACTGTCGCGTACGTGAGGACACTTCGGCAAGGAGCGATTCCCTTTCCGTACGATGAAGACCCTGAATCACAGACCCCCGGAACCCGACCTTTCTCGTCGATGGAGAAACTGGCACTTTTTTTCGATTCGTATTCGACGTTCCCGCTTCGAATTGTTCAAGCAGCTCTGCTGATCGCAAAATTTAATGGCGATATAAGCGCATCCTGGGGATTAGTGTTCCTTCCCACATGGCTCTGGGCAGGAATTCAGGTCCTCGTCATCATAATGGAGCATGTGGCTGTTCGACGTGCTGCCGCTGCCGCCGGAAAGCCTGTCGAACTTCGAGTTTTGATTGTTAGCCGAATTATCTTTTTGGCTATTATGGCGTTGTTCCTCTACCTAGGAGTAGGGCTCTTGGTCAAACGGTTGGAGAACGATGTGGGCACACCGTCAACGGCGGTGATTCTAATTCCGGTGTTCATTATCAGCAGTCTGCTCTTTTGCTGCTTTTGCTGCTGTCTTCCATGTCTGGTGTGTTGCATGCGACGAGGGTTGGAAGCAGAATTGAATGGAGAGGATGACGTGCCGATTGGAGAGATCGTTGCGTCTGACAGGCGAATTACCTACGTAGCCACCGGAGAACCGTCGAGTTCGGCTTAATACTTCAACTTTCACGCATAATAACTGACTGTGCATTATATGTATCATAAGCGACTCGGTAATAATTAATAGCATTTACAATAGCTTTGGTACTTTTTATATACATGTTGCTGGCGCATTGGATCTGGACGCTCACAGAGCCTTCCAATACGATTTGGATCATTTTGGCGCTCCCTCGGTTAATTGACCATTTTCTAATAAGCTGTATCGACAGAGTTGTACATTGACCCGCCCATTGGCTCCGATTGAGTCAGGCCATGTAGAGTGAGTTCATTCTACAAAAGTGTGTGACGTTCAGCACGGGAAATACCCTCTGACAAAGAACCCTCTCAGACGGTTTACCTCAAATTTGAGCTTGATAGAACTGATTTCGCGAATCAAGCTATTTACGTCGTTTTGCAAAACCTCAAGAGGTGAGGTCTCTGGAGTTGTCTGAACTTTGAGAACAAAAGAATGGTGAAGTGGGTGGGGCATTTTGTATCCGGCAAACAGTACTTTTGAGTTTTTTAACAATTGTCTAACGCAAGCTGGATTAGGAACTCTGCGGAATGGAGCAAAGAAGGATGTGGGTTTGTGTATCTTACGTGCGTAGGAGGTTTCCAAGGGTGTGATCCTCTTTCTGGACCTCAAAGGTTGCAGCGTTTGGGATCTTTGTGTCCTTGATCTCTCGGACCCTAAAAAGCGGTCTGTTAGAACGTGGCTTTAGATGGGGCACATTGTCGAGATGGGCTTACTTCTTTTCCCCAGGAGCCAGGTTGTACAGCTCCCATGTTGCTGGTGCGTTGGACATGATGAAGGAGAGCCTTTCTGAGATCTCGCCCTGCTGTTGTGTCGTGTGCTTCTGATCCAGACTAGAAGTGGCACGGTTTTGGAACTTTCAACAGCTGTGCCACACGCGCAGATATGGCATACTCAACTGTTATCAACAAGGCATGCCTGCAAATCCTGAAAAGAGGTTCTGTATGGTCTGGGATCTTTACATGCGAAAGCATAGCAATACATGCATATTTCGTCGTATTGGATGCAATGTAGTCTACTCATGTCGTTCGCTATTATGGGGTGCAACTGTTTTTTTTTGCTTGTCTCTTACTAAAGGATTGATAGTACGTGCACCAATATAGCAACGAAATTCAACAAATTATTTAGGTTAATATTGTATATTAGGTGTATCAGTGCATCAGTGTTTATAAATCTAACTGCGCAATATAGATCTGCTGGCAACTGAATATATCACATAGGCAACACCGTACGCAATCAATGACGTTTATCAACCATTTCTCGTGTCTGAACCTGACGTTATATGCAAACTAGTATCTCCACGGATCAGACATTCCCCATCGAGTATTAGTATTCGCACATCTCGTTCTTTGTAGACCACCGATATTGCTAAGATCATTCGAATATGCATATATCTCTTAATCATTGCAATATGCATATATATTGCGCCCAACACATGCACATATACGTGCGTATGTAACCCATACCCTACGTACCCTGATCAAAGAATGCAAGAATGAATTGTCATTGCACTACCAGCATGGCCTTCCATCTCGTCTTGGAGTGAGATAATCTCCAGATGCGCGTGCCAAAGAACACCCATGGGTCACACTTACGCAAGCAGATACGTTCTTACTAACCAACAGAAGGTCTTGGGTGACCGCGTCACCATCCTGAAACGCTTCCATGGCACGTGTCTTCGCGAAATTGCACATTAACGCGTTCTGTGGCTGCGCCTTCTTTATTATGACTGTGCCGAAAAGTGTCATTTAACCCTTTTAGGAATTATTGCATATTGCCCTTACATAAGCGCAAAACGCGCCCGTGCTGCGCGCAAGTGCGCGATATCTTCCTTCGCCTCCTTCCCCCGGGCTCGTCTATAAAAAGGCACCCTCTTTTCCTCCCCCCCCATTTGTTTTCCAGTGAATTTCGTCGTCTGTGGGTCTGGGTAGTCTTGCTATCATTACATCGGTGCTCAACACAAAACACAAAACACATACCGGCGCTCAACACAAAACACATCCGCGCCCAGCACATCGAAGCGCCCAACACAAAACACAACACATCAGCGCCCAGCACTCGAAGCGCCAACACACAAAGCACCCACGCTACCCACAACAATGCGCAACGACGGCGCACCCACACCACCCCGACCCCAAACGATCGGCGGGGTGGAATTCTCAAGGCGGACGGCTCGAAATAGAGCGCGCCACCCAAAACAATGCGCATCGACGGCGCACCCCCAAACGATTGGCGGGGTGGAATCCCGAAGGCGGACGGTTCGAAATGGAGCGGCGAGTACACCCTCGACGGCGGCAACGGATGCGGTACTAGTGGCGTTTAGGCCGACGACGTACGGAGCGGGAAGAGCGACGGATCGCCTACACTGTAACGGGAGAGATTGAGTCGAAGGTGATGCCCATCTCGTCTCTGAAGCTTCCGGTGTGGTTTGGCCAGTGGCAGGCCAAACAGAGAGTGTGAGTTGAGGAGTAGGGAAGACATGGCGACGCTTAGGCATCAAGGCATCAAGACATCAAGACATCGAGACATCAAGGCTTCTTTTTCTTTTTTTTAGGCATCTAGGCATCAAGGCGTCAAGATTGGATGTGGAGCGCCCCATGCCCATCGATTACGACTACGACTACGACTACGACTACGACTACGGCCAGCACTACGGGACATGGGCATGGGCGAAGGGGGTAAGTATTGTAAGTATTCGTTTTTTCCGTTTGCGTACTAACCCTACTAACCACTACTATTTTCTTCCTTTTGCGTCGTCGTCGTTGACTTAACTTCGATGATACTCACTCTCTGTGCTGCTGGTTCATCCCCCGGTAGTGGACGGGGCGTGTGTGGGTACTCACTGGAAACTCTTTCTTCTCTTGTTCACAGGCGTAGGTGGGCTTGCGGGTGAGGGATGTCCATTGGATGAGGGCCCTCTGAAGTGGACGCCTGATGAACCCGTATTGCCAGGGTGGTCCTGTAGCGCTCGTTTGCAGGTAATTCCCTTGAGTTTACTCAAGGGTTCTGTAGCGTGTCGTTTGCAGATAATTCCACTTTTTCCGCCTCTCCGACCGCGACGGACGTCTAGGCCGACGACGAC
Organism: Spizellomyces sp. 'palustris'; assembly: GCA_006535965.1. NCBI lineage: Eukaryota > Fungi > Chytridiomycota > Chytridiomycetes > Spizellomycetales > Spizellomycetaceae > Spizellomyces > Spizellomyces sp. 'palustris'. The sequence continues at coordinate 24,436 of QEAR01000095.1, read as the reverse complement.
ACGAATGCCAAGTCCAATGCCAAGGTCGAGCGGTTATCGACTCGCCGTGGGGCCCATCGAACGAGATGTCCCCCGAACCGATCCGCCCGGGACACCCGACGCCGGGGGACCATCAAAACGGATGGTCCCCCACCACCCCCCGACACGACGGGGGGGTCTCCATGGCCCCCCCAAATCACCAATACACCGAGGGGGGTCATCGAGACCCCCCCACTACAGGGGGGGGACCATCCAAACGACGGGATGGCCCCCTCAATAAATGATACGCCGGGGGGGCGGGATTAATAGCAATGTAACATTGTAAATAATAAAAAATAATATAAAAAATTACATTACATCGTTGTCTTCTTGTCGTTTTGCTCTTGTTTCTACTTTGCTCTTATTTGGGTAGCAATGAGAACGATACTTCTAGTCTCTGAACGACTCTTGTTGATATCTTTCTTGGACGGGACTTGGGAACTGCTGAGATCAACACAACTTGAGCTGTGCCACAAATGAGGTGAGCAAGTGCAAGTGTGAACACTCTTTGACTTCAGTGCCATCTGCGACAACCAATGGCAGCCAGTATATCTGGTTGGGCACTCCCATCTGTCTCTGATACCGCGTCTGTCGGTCTGGAGTCTTAACCTCTTGGAACGTGGGGTGTGCTTCGCGATGACGGTAAGGGGCATCTACTATTTCACGACCCTGGCCCCATGCTGATATCTAGTCTCTTGAAAGCAGGGCCCCACTATTGAAGATGCTGCAGCCATCGTGTTGCTCCTGAAACGGCCGTCAATCTTCACTCGGGCCGACTATGATACGTGGATACTGCGACATATCCTGCGTCCCCTTGCGCCTGCAGAGTTAGACGTATGGTTTCTTCTGTTTCCTTTCTAGTAATGGGCTTTGAAAAGTTACAAACTGTGGTTGAATGTTATTTTGCCTTTTGCACTCTGGTAGGATGATAATGTGGAAGTTGTGGAGGTTACGACCGATTCCCACCATTTACCATGGACACGGCATTCCCTCTCGGAAAACCCGGACAGCCCACTGTCCCCCGACCACTCTCTGTCGCCACCTCTGCGATCGATTTCTTACGATCCCATTGTTCCATCTCCCTTGCGTACGCCAGCGGGGCGGTCATCTCCACAAGATCGACGCTTTCGCATCACGCCAGAGACTCGAATCTATTCATTCGCGGCTCGCTATCGAATGGTGTTTGTAGTGGACATTACACCTTCCATGTCGGTCATTGACGATAGCAGTGGGAAAGCCAAGGCCTTGATATCTGTAGCTTTTGAAACGTAAGTGACGTCGACGGTAATCAGCCTGAAGCAGCTCACTGATTTGGCGTAAATCCTGAGAAGGCTCTGCAAATGTCTAGACGGAATATGTAGACCGTTTTCAATGAACAGCACCATGCGCGATGGGACCTATGATGTAAGAAACCTGAGTTGTTTGGTTGTCGTCTGGCTGGTCTGTTTGAGGCGTGAATCTTACTTGAAACTCATAGGTCGAGCCGGTTGTATATGTGACAGTACTGGCTGAATGTGGAAATTCCTATTTTCGCAGTGAACAAAGCCCGTTGGCAGCAGACTTCAGTCGGACGTACCCGACACGCGTGCTGATGCAAGAAGTTGTGGTGACCCGGAACAACATCGAAGCGGTTGCTGAGAGACTTTACGATGCGCTCAATGCTTATGAACACGATCTTGTACAGCAGCGACAAAGAGACGCTCGAGCACAAGCTGCCGCCTCTGCTGATTGGGAGACTCAGGAAAACATTGGGCCACTTGATGACGCAAGTTTTCTAACGGCCGACACTGCGGAATACGCGAACCTTCCGTCGAGGCCGATTGGAGCCAATCTGGATACTGCTCCGTTGGACAGTGTTTTCAAGGCGGTAAACAGAGGCTTATTTGCATTAAACCTACTGCCAGAGGACTGCATGTCGGCATTGGTAGTCATTACGGACGGTGTTGTTAGCCCGGCGGGAGCTGGGGAGCAAATTGCGCGAGACTGCTGTAGAAAGCTATCACGCGAAAATGCGGTATTCACGATCATACAAGTCGGTGCAGGAGACGGATATACGCCAGGTACCAATTTCGGTCATGTCGCCGATAACGAATTTTTACGTTTTCTCGGTATTGCGGCTGCCGGAACGTTTCTCTACGGAGCGGACTGTAACTATTTGGATGCTGATGTCAGTCCAGCCGATTGTCCTCCGCCTCCGAATTTCTATCACCGCCACCTCCTTTTTCGCGATGGTTCCCTTACGAAATCTGGCACCGAATACCGGTATCGTGTAGTGAATGGAAGTCGGCGGGAACGGTCAGTTGACTGCCCGAGAGGTCGACTCTTGAACGCCAGTGTTGATACTACCCAAAACATATCACTGGAGGAGCTGTCATTCCCATGGGATCCCACCAGTAAACCTCCCCTCGTTGCCGAGATATTGTGCGGCTATCGTGATTACACTCTAAATATCAATCTGGAGTATATAATCTCTGCCCGCCTACATGAAGGGTTTGTTTTAAGTAGCGTGCATGTGACGCCACGAACAAATCGGCTCGACAAAGTCGAAGTCATCCTTACAATGCCTTGGTTCACAAACGTTACCGTAATGTACACAATCAAGACCACCTGGACAGCGACCGACCGACCGCTATTGATCGGTAGATCACAGAAACTTCCAAGGATCGAATTGAATATTCTTGCACAGCACGCATTTGCGATTTTATTCATCAATGCCCAGAATCTGGAGCAAAAGAACACTTTTAATCATGCAATCGAAGAGAAACTGGTGAAACTGCATGCCTTTCTAAGGAGAATCTATGAAACAGATGATTCATTCAAGGTACTTGTTTGCATTCTTGCCCATTAAAATGAATGAATGACATCAATGAGGTCCCCCATTACAATCCAGGTGCTGGCATCTTATAATACCAAATATGCACTCTCAGTGATTCCGCAGACTGAGCAGCGAATGTTTCCTTTAACTACCGATAATGCCCTTGGTCTTATCACCTCATTTGGTGGGAGACAGGCAACTGGCTCACCGGGAAACAGTAGCCATGGAACAAACACTCCGAACAATTACTGGCAAGTGCTCGCACAGATAATGACAAGCAAATGGGAATCCTTTTATGAATGGAGTTGTGATGTAATTCTGAGATCGACATCCACGGGAGGGGAAACCCTGAGAAGCACCAAGCGACAGGTTGCCACGATTTACCTTAATGATCACTTGACATCGGAATGGTGTACTTTTGCGGTTGGGAAAGGCCGCTTTTTAAAGTTCGTACAAAGAGACGGAGATAGTCCCGCTCGCGAAATCGATTCTGAAGGTGGCAAAACCGCAAAGGAGATCCCATCTGGCTTTTGTATTTTGTCGCTGGCGTCAGAAAATGAATGCCTTGCCACACTTCAGCTGGCATTCTTTGGAATGGAACCGGTGGAAAAGTTGGGCATAATAAAGGAGTTGATTCAAGGCGTTCGGAATATCCGTCACACCATGAGGACTTCCGGGGTTACCTTCCAACCACTCATCGTCTGCCAAAAACCGGTAAGACAGCTTCTGGTAATGTACCAGCCTGGAGAGGAGGGCGATCTTGAAGCGTCCCGTATTGAGCGAATACTGGAGGGCCCGATTAAAGTTGTTCGAACACCTCCCGATTCTGAACCATCATCTCCTGCTTCGCGACTAGCCAGCGCCATCGAGGCAGTCGAAGCGCGATACTTGTCCGATCCAGGTTTAAAGGCATATCTTCGCAATCAGCGGTGGGTGTGGCTTGCAGATGTGGAAGTTGATAAACTTGATTTGAATATTGGCGACGATCGGATGCCTGTGCATCAATTAGCCTTTCTCCTGATGTATCGCAAGAGGGTTGAAGAGGGGTTCGTTACCATCAGCGAGACACCCGAATCCTTCACAATGTATCGTGAAGTTGAGATTCGGAAACGGAAGGCAATTCGAGCCGAAGAGCGGGATGCTGAACCACAGCCGCTGGAACAGGAGCTGAACACAATTTGTGCTGTGCAGTTTGTTCTCATGAAAGATGACAAAAATATGAACGTCATTACTGAGCTGTGGGTAGAACCGGTCGTCGACGGTCCGGCTGGGTCGGAGGTGGCGATAAGCGAAAGCCTGGATAATATCCCGGTAGCGGCTTTATTCAAGGAGCACTATGACAAATTAGCGGATACAATGCTCGAGGAAGATCACGACCTATTTAACAAACTATTCACGTTTGATAAAATTCATGCGTTGGGCCGCGCGGGTGGTGGAAGCCCGGAAAATGACAACAAACCTGTTGGACGCGCTAAACGGTTTGCGTCTGCTCGCGGCTTTACCGCCGTTACGATGAAGTTTGCCCTTGGGTACGTGCTAGAAGACGCAGACTTTGCGACAATGGCGTATCATTTTCCTGCGGTGCGTGAAGGCGAGTGTGAAGAGCTACCCAAGGGAGCGCTGTCTCCGGCGTTCAGTGGCATGTTGGCGTCACCTGCAAATGGGGCCATGTCACCATCTCCAATACCAGGGCCTTTCACATCGAGCAGCGACATGATCGCAGATATAATGTCATTGCGTGGAGATCGATCCGGCACGCCATCTTCAAATAATTTGTTAGAAAATACCACACCTGCAAATTTGAGCCGTGCCCCTAGCCATGCCGGTTTGTTGCGGGCCCGAGGCGGCGACATTAGCTTAACGGTGAACATACCACCGCGTAAACCAGAGGTGCAGGAAAGCTCGGCGATGCCTAATCCTGGCTATTGGTTAAGTCTCGAAGCGGTGTTTTTGGCCACAACCAGAAGGAGCAGGATCAATCTGGCTCTTTGCAGATATCTGGAGCGGATGATTGGTTTGATTGCTGATGGAGAGATCCTATTGGGTGATGGGCAAGTGGGAACGACCTCAACTAGCGGAGGGAGTTTAGTTGAACACTCCAAGGATTTACTGGAACGGGTTAAGGAAACGATAGAGAAGATATCCGATGACCGAAAAGAAATCTTTCCGGACATCTTGCTGCGACCCGTCGCAGATTCCAAATGTTTTGTTAAGATTCGGGATCCGCACAGCTTTGTGCTTGTGTTCCTACCACATTATCCCCTTGAACCATGGTCGAAAAGAAAAAGACAAGGATCTGTAGTGCTGAAGATGCCGAATACAGAGGGTAACATAGAGGGGCAAGAATCGGAGGCTACTGAGGACGAGACGTCTCCTCAGTATCTGGCACTGACTGTCGTGGAGTGCATTAGAGCTGGGTTGCCAAGCAGCGGTATCCCTATTACAGATAATCCCCCCTTTCAGCCCGTCGTTCCCAAGAGAGGAGATTTACAGGACTATAGGATACGCACATGGACACAGTCGACTCAAGATAAGGCACTAGTTGACGGATGCGTCTTGGCGGAAGGCTCGACCCGCGGCCTTTATTGTTCAAGCACTCGTGACTCTTCCCACGAGTCCTCCAGTGCAGACGCTTCGGCGAGCGAAACCGGAAATGATACTCTTTCTGAATACGCTCAACAGTTCCTATCACAACTCAATAATGCATTCGCTTCCGCGTTTACGAAATCGGTGTATGCAGCACTATTACAGGGCTATGATGTAGAGACCAAAGACTTGCAAAGAGCAGTGGCGGCCTGCGTCGAGACAAGCATCGATATTGATATTACAGGCTACCTGAATGTGCGGATCTTGAGCGAAAGAAGGAGATTGAGCAGCAGCGAGAATAGCGACAACAGGATAGGAACTGGGCAAGAGTGAGTAAACTGGCCTGTCGCAACTACGTAGGTCCTTACGCAGGAGCCTTACATCTTTAAATTCTTACAGTGAGGGTAGTGAGAAGGATGTTCAGGGGCTCTTTCGCGATGTGCTGGCAGAGTACTTTAGTCCGGTCCCATCATCAACTGCTACGCAGGGAAACGTTTACTTCTATCGTCCGCAGGTGAAAAGTGTCTCTCAACCTGAGGCTCCTCCATCAAGGTCTAATACAGGGTCCACCCTCAACCTGTTCGCTACCAGTACGAGCGCCCCACCGCATCAAGCTGTGCCATTCAGCAGTCACCCCTCTGGGCCTGCTACAGGCCGAAGAGGACTGACCCCGGAACAGTCCTCATCGACTATGCCTTTGGGTCCTTTGCAGTTTAATACACTGTTCAAGAACCTTGAGTGTGCGGAAACACCGCTGTTTATTCGCACCGAGTGTTCATTCCGAAAGCGCACTGTGTCGGATGCCGAACATTCCCAAATTCCTGTTACAGATCTTCCCGGTTCGTACCGACTGGGAAATGAGAATCCAATGAACACAGATACTACAGGTGTGTTGGATTTCACTCCTGAGGATATTGGAACGTCCGTAAGCCCCGTAGAAAGTGGCGACGGGACGAGAGCCGTGTTACATTTGGTGTGCTTAACTATCCCGTCAAGTTTGCGGCTGGACTCGCCTTTAAAAGCTGGTGGACTTCGTCAGGGATCCGACCAAGATAGCATCCTGATTAGCCCCAGCCGGGAAAGTGGAACCGGAAGCGACATTCACGAAGCGTCAGGATCGCACGCAGCATTAAATGAGCAATCCCCTCCTTCGTTGACAGCAGATAAAGAGGTAGCGTTACAAGAAACGGCTCGTAAAATCGAGGAGTTCATCGAAGATGAAATTATGCACGCGCTTCTGGAGTTTCACCCGGTGCAGGCCTCGACAGTTCGACTTATCGAAGGCATTTTACGAAAGAGACATGGTATCAATGCGGCCGTTGAGGATGAAGGATGCAGTCCTGTGTTTGCTGCTACAGAATCTGGCCCTAGCTTGGCATTGAACTTTCCTTTAGTTTTTGTCAGCCCCCCTGTAGGGGTCGACATGTTCCAGAATGAACTTGAACAAAAGAATCTAGGCGTTGGCGGAATGCAAAGACTTGGGGACCTGTTCTGTGTGGTTGATGAGTTATGTGTTGACAGCCATGAAGCTGAGAGCAATGAGTTGAGTTTGGAGGATGAGGATAGAGCAGCCTCGAACGTGCATGGACTGGGAATCTCGCTGGACGGATTGAAGTGCGATTCAAGCGTACCTCCGGACAAGGAAGGAACCATGTCACCGGTCAGAGAGGATGACAGAACCCTCAACGGCCAAGGGTCGTCTAAGCGACGCAAATTCTGGCTCATTGTCACAGTGGCTGGACAGTCCGCGCAGGTGTATTTCTTCTCGAAGGTTGTAACTGGATATGACAGATTGGCTATTGTCCGCACGGTACGTCAAGGTGTGACGGACTGCTGTGAGCGGGTTAACCGGCTTTACCTGTTAAAGCGCCTGAGTGAGACGCATACTGCCAGGTAAGGGAATCGTGTATTTGTTGCCCCACAAGACAAGTATAAAGCAAAGCGTGTTTCTTCATCAGTAAGTACCTTATCGCTCCGACAAATCAGGAGGAGGATTCTGCATCAGGACAATTGCGTATTCGATCAAGGGATGATGATGACCTCTCTTCGAGCCCTTCTCCTCCGGAACATGGACCTAGTAATCGCTTCCCAGTTGGCCGCTTTGCCTGTCCTCCTGTCTTCCGCCATAGTTTTCCACTCCATTGGCGGCTTCGTCCATACCAAGCGTTGAACAACATCGTTGTTGCCCTAGAAGCATTCGGAATAATCAATAGGAAGAATATGCTGGTATTTGCTGCAAAGGGATCTGTCTTCTATATGAAGATGTCTGTTGAGGAAGTAGATCCTGAAAAGGAGAGGGATCAAAGGTCGGAGGCTGCGCCGTTGTCGGCAAGCCTGACCGAAGGGCTTGGAACCACTGTTCGACCGGGAATATCGGATTCCCCAAAAGGACCAAACTCTCCTCTTATGAGACGCTCAACCATATCCAGTTTGGCGCCACCCTCTGTCGTATCTGGAGCCCCCTCGACTGGAACTTCTCGTTCCCCAGACTGGGCGCTCGTACTGGAGGTATTCGGAGTGGATAAACCTGGCCCACAGATCACAAATGAGTTTGTGAACATGGTGGAAGTGAAGATCAATGCTCTTACCCAACATGTCCTTGGGACCTTTTTAGCTAGAAATGTTACGATAAAGTTGACTCGAGCGGATTTGGGCTTTATTCTGCCCGCGGGCCGTGGCTGTGGCCCCATTCGGCGTGAATGGTTCAAGTTGCCTATACTGGTGAGAAGCCCGTACGTGTTCCTGCTGCTCCTTCGACAAAATCTATTGTCGTGGTTGCACGTTCTTGGCGGTGCCGACGTGGTGTCCACTCTGAGAAAGCATTATGGTGCCACGTTTGGATGGGCGGACAGAGCCAGTGACAATCCTCAAGGGTAAGTTCTCGAACGCAAAGTGTCAGCGTCATATGAAGCTGATCGCTGTTACCCTGTTAGGAAACGAACATATGAAGTGCAGATGTCCGACTTTTCATTTCTGTATAATTGCATTCCCACCCGAAATCCGACTGCTACAGAGGCGACGGTGGGCCAAGGGATCGCCTGTATATGCTTGGCATTATTGGACCATGAAGGACGAGTCATGGTGGAAGCACCGGGTGTGGGTGCCGAAGGAGGAGTGGAGGGAACAGTGACCACTGGAGAGCTCCTGGAACACGCAGAATTGATACCCGCCCATCGCAGCGGCCAGGAGGATGCAACGGAGTGGAAAGGGTATAAGCTTATTGCAGACATTTGGTGCCAGGGCAGCATCAACTTGGATGGGCTTGCTGGGCGGTTGGACACCGCCGTCCGCAACACGCTGATGGATTACATGGTTGAAGCAACGGTTGGAAGATTGAATGCCGGCGCTAAGGATTCTCCTCTACAGTCTGCACCAGAGTTGTATGTGGACACGTTGCAAAGCCCCAAAGGATCCCTGACCTCCCCAATTTCTGCCACGGATTCGGAATGCCAACTGAAGAATGATCAGTGTGAGGAGAAAACTCTAGAGGCCGACATGGTTTCTGTGGATGACTTTTCTGAGTTTTACGGAACGCTTTGCCAGGTTCTTGAAAGGGCGGCCGATGCGCAGACACCCACAGTTCAACACTTGACCTCATCTGTTAACCTGCCTTCTTGGATTATTGAAGAGTTTGCTGCAGAGGTCAATGATCTTTTGACGGGCAACGGTGCTATGCTGACTCCCGTCATGCTAAGAAGGGTACTCAAGTCAACCGCTGAGGGCCAAGGCGAGTTTGAGGTTCACCGGCCCACCAAACGCACCTATGGTGCGACTTTTGACACTGAAGCCGTTGAAGGAAATGACTTGTATGTGGCGATCGTTGGCTTAAAGGATCTCAATGCGCGATATGGGCCGTGGCGCCCACGGTTTCCGTCTGTGGTAGACAGAAAGCAGTCGTTCGACTCGGATTCTTCAGGGCCGTATAGCTCGAGTACCGCTGCTGCAATGATGACCTTTGGAACGGTTGGCACTAGTGTGTCAACTGGAGCAAACGCAGCTCGTGTCCCGCAGGAGGACTCGGCGTCGGAAAGTGCAACGACGGTTTCATTTCCGCCGCATCACCGACGCCCATCTAGGGGCTTTCAAGCTGCGACTCTAATGACATCTTCCGGCCCCAAATCTCCGATGGATGAAGTCATGTTATTTTCTGGTAACCTGCATCCTGCGGTACTGGAGCTAGGAAGCAGGAGTAGTTTTCTAGTGCTATCCATGGAAAACGAGCAACTCGGCGTCTTTACATATAACTGGAATCGTTCGTATTGCGATCTAGTATTCAGCCAGATCCTTCGGATTTTGAGTTGGAACAACCTGCGTATTCAATTTTTGGAAAAGGAATTCGCTTCGTTGCAACAATTGGGAGCAACGCGTCAGCTTAATTTCCGAGTACCCAAGCAGACGCCAGATCCAGAGCAGCCCGTGCCAGCAAGCTACGGGGGAGATTCTGTGGCTATGGCCATGGCGACTCACTTTGCTCAAAGGGCTGTGACAATACCTGGAACACCCATGGTGGAAAAGGGAACGTCGGGCGCTGTGGTCACGGCAACCGATGCGGGAATTCGTGTTGGATACGGTATGGACGTGGATACTTTGCAAAAACATGCCGTGGAATTCCTGGACTGGTTTGTGCGACATATTCGTATGAACCGGCGTGATGCTGGTCATTCTGCCCGCCACTTACCGCCTTCGGTTACATCCACGTTCGCCGGTCAGGGGGAAGGCGACCGGCCTGATAGTGCAGGTGGTAAGGGTACCACTGGTCCAGTCTTTATTAGTGCGTCTGACATGGCTGAGATATTGCGGTCCGTTCGGTTGCTGCACTTTGTCAAGTACCCTCTTTTGTTTACGGAAATTCGTGACCAGCTACTGGGCCAATCTCTCAATCTACCTTCAAGCGGAATGCCAGGAAGTTTGGATACGCCCGTAGGAAAGGAGCCGTCATCTGCTACTGCACCAACCCCTCTCTTCTCCAATGCCAGTCAAGCCACTTCCTCGGGATGGATAAACTCAAATTCAGTTGACGACGAGACGACGATGCGGTGGTATCGCGAATTGATCGATGCTTATTTGCGGGATTACGTTGCGTATCTACGGCATTTGGGGCTCGATACTGTAACTAGTGGGACTGGAGGCACCTTGTTTGCGGCTTCTTCGAGCGTCACGCCAAAATTCTGGATTTCAAATCGTCTCTGCGTTGATGCAGATGTGACTTATCTCGTGCGTTGGTTTAGCACTGGGGTTTTGATTGCGCAGGTTGGCGTGGACGGGATTTTTGGTTGCGTTAACCTGTACACTCTGAGCTATTCGGAAGGCATTGGTGGTCATGTTGATGCCGCGGTCGAGGCGCGAGAGAAGGATCAAAAGGACGCATCCGACGACTTTATGAGTGCGTGTGCAATTCTAAAGGCCCTTGTTCATGTTAATTCATGTGAGTTGTGTGTATTTTGTGCAGTGTTCGTGCCTAGGAGATCTTTTTCGGCTCGGAACTGATTTTTGGTTTTATGGTAGATTCGTACGATTTCCATTTGAGATACTTTCAGAATATCTTGGAACGTCGTGTACGACAGCCAACTCCGGTGGATCTTCTCTTGGTGATGAAGGCGTTTACGCTCTTCAACCCGCGCAAAGCCAATTTTGCACGTTCCCGAATTCATCATGGTTCTTGCGCCATTGATGATGGCCAAGTATCTAGTTCGCTGTTCCAGTATATTCTCAAGAACCCATTGCGCTACGGCTTTTTCCCCATTGTTTACCAGGGCCAGCCCATCGCGTGCTCTCTCACATCCACTACCCCAGATTTCAGCCGACCTGGAAGTGGCACCTTTGACGATGCCGCAGAGGGTCCGGAGACTGTATACACGATCGTTGTGCATTCAACCGTTGAAGACAGTGCTACGGATACTGCCACGTTCCGTGAAGAACAACGTGTCCATCAACGTAAAGGAAGTGCCGGAGCGTCATCAACGTCCGGTAAACTCAACTTGCGTTATTTCCTCTTGGTTGTGAATATGAAGAACGTGTTCCCGCATCGTGATTTGGATAATAGTCGGTCGTCTGTTATGGGAACGGCGATGATGTTTGATCCACTCCATGAGTATTTGGCTGGCGGGTATTATTTGAAGGATATTGTGCGGCACGCAGAGAGGAAAGTGGAGCGGTTGGTTGAGCAGGTAAGGTTTTTGCTGCTATTACACAATAACTATTGTTTTGACTCTGACACCATGTTTGCTGTTTGAAAGGCTCTCCGATACTATGGGCGTGATAATCTGTGGCGGCAATTACTCAAAGCCCAAGATCCTGTTTCCTTGGCCGCCGCCAACCCGGAATCCCCTGACGGCGGTCCTGTCGATGACGGGATGTGCGAATGGACCAAACTGTTTTTGGAAAAGATTGCGCCGAATTCCCGGTCCCTACTTGATATCGATCCGGATCTCGCAGATCTGTTCAACAGCCAGGCAGTTCCCTGGCTTAGGCTGCTCGATTACCTAAAATCATACTATTCCTACACGGCCCGCGATCTTATTGATGATAGCGCGACTGGGCGGCGTCATTTGGTGCTCTTTAATCCGCATAACGGAGATTATCTGCTCCACTTTGTGTTGTCACCTGTGGGGTCAGACATCTCAAGCCCCGTGTCTCCAGCATCTAACGCCGACGTGACGTCCCGTCATGTAAGCGTGTCGAATCTTGAGCCACCGACGACACCCTTGCCTTTATCCTTGGCAGGTGGAAGCGTGGTTGGCACCGATGAACCTCAAACACCACTACTAGGTTCAAGCACTGAAGCAGCATCGATGGGCGCGAATGTGTCAGCTCTGAATCCCAGTCCACTAGATTCTCGGGACATGGTGTGTGAAGTATCTGCAGTCTCCAGAGAGGGAGTGGCGGATGAAGTAGAGTACCAGCATATCAATGACGTTGTGAATACTATTTCGTTTTGGCTTTGGAGTGAGGTGACTAGTTCTACGCGATGAAGGGGGGACTGAAAGGTGTGGTTTTTTTTGGAGATGGATGGTCTGTTTTTTTTTATATTGTATATATTTGGTAGAGTGGTGTTGTAATTAGCATTTTTTCTTGGGGCATCGGGGAAGCTTGTATTTCTTTTGGGACTTTTGCAGAGCATCTCCTTCACGGTGTTTTGAACTAAGAGGCCAGACATGCACACCCATACAAAAAGTAAAAAGCCGCACCCAACCCACCATTGATATGTCAAAACTCGAGAACAAAAAAGTGGGGAGGTTTGGGGAGTATTGTTGTGTTTAGTTTCGTTCTTGTTGAAATTCCAGGCACACGCGCTGCTGTACGCGCCGTACTTGTTTTCGATTCGACCATATCCACGTGAATTTCTAATAGAGCAACATTTATAAAACGTTGACAGAACACGAATGTTCGGGTAAGTTGGGGGTATTTTACTTTTATGTGTAGGCTTGGTTGTGTTGTGTTTTGGGGATTTTTTTTTAAGAAATGGGAGGTTGGATGGCGGGGGGACTGGATTTCAACTTTCAATCAAACCGAGGGGGGGAAAATCCTTGGACACACCAAAAAGGCTTGGATGTAATGTTCAATGTTGTTTTAAATAGTTGTGGTGGTGAGTTTCGGGTTTTGGGTAGTTCAAGAGTAAGACAGGTTGGGGGATTCTATGGTTAACGTTAAAACGGGAGTTATCGGCGGAATTTTGTAAAGAACGCCATTCTATTCTATGGTTGGCTATTCTGATACACGAGCTTGTACATGAAAAAAGTAGTCGATAGTACTAGTGTTTTTAGTTGATTTTGGGCGCTGGATGTGACGGGTTTCATGTGTGGATATTTCAAAGCTGTTGGGTTCGGGACTCTGATGTGGGGAGGTACCCTGTAGCTGTTTGCATACGGGTATCTATGAAGGTGTGTTGTGTAAAGATGTGTGTTTGTGTGTTTGTAGTTTTTCTTGTGTGGTATTTAAAATTGGGTTTGTGTTGACTTCCCTTTTGCCAATTTCTCATTGCCCTTTGAACAAAAAACACTGTTGTTATTGTCTGTTTGTTCGTTTTTTTTTGTATTTTTTGGTTTTTGGATTTTAATTGCACACACACAAGAAACATTTTGTCAAACTATGGTTCGTCTTGGTTTATATGCGCTTATGTCTACCGCGGCTGCGTGTTTAGTGGATGGACATGCCATTTTGGTAGATCCAAAGCCTAGAGGTAATAAAAGTCTTGAAAGGTTGGAGATGTGCGGCATGTATGCTTATATCCTTTTTTGTACGTTCTTTATAGCTGGACAAGGACTTGCCCCTGGTCCAAAATTCGCAAACTTTCCGCCTACGGCTGCTCAACTTGCTGGATGTGGGAATTCGACGGCTGGTGCGATTTCAAAGACTTTAACAGCTGGAAAGAACTTTACGGTCAAATGGGCCGTGACGATTCCGCATATTTCCGCTCCTGGTGTGCGGTTGTCGATTCAATGGGCTCCTGGTGAGCCGTGGCAGATTTTGGGCAATGGGCTTGATGTTTCTACGAATGGTATGTTTGTAGTTTGTGTGCGGTTTGTGTATGTGTTCTCATTGTGTGCCTAAACTGGTTTTTTGCAATTTTCTTTTTAGGTACGAGTGTTGCCCTTCCCGCCGGCAAATCCTCCAACGCCGCCGTCCTACAATGGATGTGGGCTTCACAAGAAGACGGAGGATTCTACCTCGAATGCGCAGATGTAGCCGTCAAAGGCCTCCAAGATGGTGGTACAGCAGGGCAAACGGGTGCAGTGCCCCCACCGACTGGACCGCCCGTACCGCCCGCTACGGTCGGACCGCTTCCGACACAGGGGCCCGTTGTGTTGCCTTCTCCTCCTCCGCAGGCGCCGAAACAGACGCAGGCGCCCGTGCCGTTGCCTGAGCCAAAGGCGAACCCTTCTGGGACTCAATCGCCAAAGACTGCGACAAAGACAAAGACAAAGGGAGCGAGCAAGACTGCGACGGCGACTAAATGTAAGTGTTTTGTTAAATGGCGTTCCTTTGAGAAACTGTTTATATGTAATGATTGCTGATCCATTTTTGTTGATTTTGATAGCTCCGAACCCCCCCGTCTCTGGATCTGACAATGTAGCTCCTATTCAAGCTGTTAGCGCCGTCTTGGCTGCTGCAGCTGCTGCCGCCGTGGCCCTCTTGTAAAAAAGAAAAACCAAAAAAATGCAAAAACGACAAAACAAAGCAACAGGTTGCTTTAGTCTAGTTTTCTGGCAGTATTTTTGTAAAGATGATCCCCGTTTTCATGTAAAGAGCGCCCATATGATTCTGTAGATGAGAATTGTGTATTTCATGTTGTTGTTTTTGGTCTTCCTGTATATAACATATCTTGACGAAAACAAAACATGTTTTGGTTTTTGTAAAAAAAAAATGTATTTGAAAAAGTATGGAAATGCGTTTCTTTTTTATTTTTTGGCTTTTGGATTTCTGATATGTGGGTTTGTCTGCCGGTTTTATTTTATGAAAAAGGTTTGGGTTTGGGTTTGGGATAGGAATTAGTTTGGAAATGCAAGTTTTATAACTCCATCCCTAAATCGTAATGTCCATTCACCTCATTCACATCAACATGTTCATGTTTTTTCATTACTCTCTTGTTCCTCGCGAACCTTTAGATGATTGTTTACGGGTGCTATAATTGGATTTCATAGCAAAAAACGGTTTATGAAAGCATATCAGATGCATGTATACGCCTAACTGAACCATTTCAACAAGTCTGTAATCTCTATATCCTTTAATCGAAATGTCCATTCACTCCACATGGTGCCAGTCTTTTTACAAAACCGAATATTCGGTTCATACGTTGCATGTTCTTTCATTACTCTTTGTTCCTCTCGAACTTTTAGATGATTGTGTACGGTACTGGATTTCATTAACAAAACGGTTTGTGAATGTCCATCAACAGCACGTATACGCTGAATATAGAATGATTTGAAGGCCATGTCAACAAGTTTTGTATTTAACATCAAAGTTTTGTATGAACGACATTGTTTTGGGTTAGGGTTAGGTTTAAATACATGGGATGAGACATTTAGTTGTATATTTCATTGTGTGTTTTGTGTTTGTTTTGTCAACTTGTGATTTTTAGATAATGAGTTATGGTTTTAACGTTTTATTGAAATGGCTTTTTTTTGTATAATTTACCAGAGTGATGGAATTTTTTCGTAACTAGTGCATGACATTGATGTTCAAGTTTTTTATTCTCAACATGTTGATTATATTGAATGTTATGCATAGCATATGCGCAAATGGTAAATGTACAAGGTCAAGACATTGATGTCAAGTTTCTTTATCAACATGTTATATTGAATGTTATGCATAGCATATGCGCGAATGGTAAATGTACAAGCAAAACAGCCATTGTTTATGAACATTGTTTGATGCACGTTTTTATTTATCTCAACATGTTGATTATATTGAATGTTACGCATAGCATATATGCAAATGGTAAATGTAGGAAACAGAGATTCGTAACCCATTGTTTATGAACCTTGTTTGATGCAACCATTTTTTTTCTCAACATGTTGATTATATTGAATATTATAGCGTATACGCAAATGGTAAATATACAAGGAAAACAGACAAGATTGACATGTAAAAAGTCTGTAAATCTCCTTTTTTCCTAAAAACCTGTACAGTATTGTGATAATTGGTTTTTACGTTTGAAAGTAGTTATTTGACATCATATATAGAGAGCCAGAATGGTTGATGGGGATAAAAGAATTTATTACAATTTATTCCCGTTCATACAGGTTTTTTCATTCTCGAGGTTTTTTTGTAAAATAGATCTTTGGTTCTTGTAGTCTACATTACAAACAAGGGGCATATAACCTACCCTGCACAACAAACAAAAACGCCAAATATCATTCCAACAAATCACTCTAAACTTTTAAAAACTCTACCAAAACCCGTCCCTCAGGAACAACATCCCCAACCACCCCAACAACCCGTTCAACAATTCCATCCCCAGGAGCCCTAACAACATGCTCCATTTTCATTGCCTCCAAAACAAGGACCACTTGGCCCTTTTTGACAGTATCTCCTTTGGCGACGTGGATAGCGGATATCTTGCACGGCATTGGGGTCTTGATGGTATTCGATGTCGTTTCAGAGTGTACGTGGGTGTGTTTTGGGATGTGGAGGGTGGTGGGTGGGAGGTGGAGGGTTGTGTCAGTTTGGATAAAAGGGGTTGTGTGTCGGTGTGTATCGAGTGTTGTGGTTAGGATTTGGGTGGCGGGGTTGTAATGAGCTGTTACGGGGGAAAAGGTACGAGTGGACGTTGGGGTGGTGGTTGTTAGAGTGTGGGTTTGGGTTGTCGGGTCTGTGGTGATGGTGATGGTGTAAGGCGTCGAGTTTTGGTCGTGGAGGGTTAGGGTGCGGGTATGGGGGTGGTTGAGCCGAAAGGAGGGGAGGGTTGTCCATGGTGTGAGTCGTGTTGTTGTTGTGGTGTTGGAGGTGGAGACGAGACCCATGGCGGCTTGAGCGAGGGTTTCGTGGGTGATGGGTGCAGATAACGAAAGCGTTTCAGCGTGGTCGGCTATAAAAGACGTGGAAATGTCTCCAGAGATGAAAGAGGGGTGGGTAGCGAGGGAGGTTAGGAAGGGGATATTGGTTGTTGGACCTGCGACCTAATGAAACAAAAATGAAAAATGTATGAGGATTGGTTATCCTTGATGGACGGAAAGAGGGGCAATAGGACAACAAGGACATGTAAAAACCTACGTGGAAATCATTTAAAGCGTTACGTAGAGTGCGTAGCGCTTCAGTACGGTTCGGACCCGACACAACCAGCTTTGAAATCATGGGATCTACACAAAAACAAAACTCCCATCAACAAATGCTCTCTCCGAAAAAAAAAAGAAAAACACACGAGAACCAAAAGGAACGATCAAACATACCATAATAAACACTCACATCATCCCCCTGCCTCACACCCGTCTCAACCCGAACATTCGGCGCCGCCTCAGGCATCTTCATATAAAACAGTTTGCCAGTATCCGGTAAAAAGCCCTTTGCGGGGTTCTCAGCGTAAATACGAGCTTCAAAGGCGTGCCCGGAAATTTCAAGTGAGGATTGGGTTTGAGGGAGGGGGTTCCCGGATGCGACGAGGAGTTGCCATTCGACGAGGTCGGTGTTTGTTATCATTTCTGTTACGGGGTGTTCTACTTGGAGTCTAGTGTGGAATGCAAATGTTAGTGGTGTCGGTAGGTGATATGTGCAATGTCATGATGGGACGCGGGCACAACACAAGAGTGCTGTACATGTGCGTGTGCGTGCACAAAGTGCGTATGCATATGTGTGCGTCCGCAAGCGCGTGTATGCGAAACTCTCTCTGTGTGTGTGCAAGAATAGGAATAGAGGCAGACAAAAAACACATACCGCGTATTCATCTCCATAAAATAAAACCGATCATCAAGCGTATCCAAAATAAATTCCACCGTCCCAGCTCCAACATAATTCACCGCTTGAGCAGCCGCAACCGCCTTGGCACCCAACGATGCCCGTAATTCAGGGGACAACCCAGGAGCAGGTGCTTCCTCAAGGACTTTTTGGTGTCGTCTTTGTACACTGCAGTCACGTTCAAAGAGGTAGACGGCGTTTCCGTGGGTGTCGGCAAAGATTTGGACTTCGACGTGCCTGAAATATAGAATGTGGGGAGGTTAGAGTAAAATCGTATAAGAGGAGACACACAAGGGAGTATCGTACCGGGGTCGAGTGAGGTATTTTTCGACAAGGACGGTATCGTCTCCAAAGGATTTGATGGCTTCCCGTTTGGCGGATTCGAGCATGTCTTTAAAATCTTGGGGTGTTTCGACAATCCGCATGCCCTATAAATAAAAATATGTGAGATTTTCATTCATGACATAAAAAGGAAGCATATTTTTTTTCTCTCGAGACGCTTTTCTCACCTTGCCACCACCCCCTTTAACCGCCTTGATCAAAACCGGATACCCAATGCTCTCCGCCTCTGCTTGTAACCTCTCCACACTCTGTTCCGCACCATGGTACCCAGGCACAACAGGCACACTTGCATCCTGCATAATCTTTTTACTCTCACTTTTCGATCCCATGGACAGAATCGCTTGGGCAGGGGGTCCAATAAACACTAGACCCGATTCTGTGACTTTAGTCGCAAAGGCCGCGTTCTCGGATAGGAAGCCGTACCCGGGATGAATGGCCTGTGCGCCGCTCTTGTGGGCTACATCCAGAATACGGTTCGCGTTCAGGTAGCTTTCAGAAGAAGGTGCAGGGCCAATGTGATAGGCTTCGTCGGCCATTTGGACGTGCATGGCGGACTCGTCGGCGGAACTGTATACTGCGACGGTTTTGACGCCGAGACGTTTGGCGGTGCGCATGATTCTGCAGGCGATTTCACCGCGGTTTGCAATGAGGATTTTGTTAAAGTGGGGGTGGGTGGGTGTTGTTGAGGCTATCAAATGTGTAATTAGAAAGAGAGAGAGAGAGAGCGTTTGGGGCGATGAGAAACCGTGGTGTGTCCGGGGGGGACATTTTGCAGAAAACACGTTTTGTTACGAATATACGTACCTGCTCGGTAACTCATTCGCCACCTACTCGACACCACCCGTCCCGTCATGGTCATGCGCGAAGCAACGTAGAGCATTGGAAACATGATGGTTTGTCCGTTTTGAAAGAAGAAAGGAACAGGAATTCACAGTAGAGAAATGTGCAGAGTGTTTTTGGAGAAACAGAGAAACCTCTCTCTCTCGGTCTGTCCTCGTGTAGGTGTATGACGTGCGCAGTACAGATGCGCAAGTATAAAAAGAAGAAAAAACAAGAAGTTGAACAAACAACAACAACAACAGCACACTGTAGCACCTTTTTAAAGTGTTCAAACGGTTTGTCCGCGTGAGCTGACACATATTAGGTGTTCGCGCACACGTGATGTGGTTTTACTGCTTTTGGGGATTTTGGCCGCGCAACAGCTGCAGAGACCCCTCCCCACATGCGCAACAAAAGACTGCTGAAAGCCCAGCGTTTTCTTCTTCTTTTTCTTTGACGCCAGCAATCCACTGTAATGAACCACTGCAACGATCCGCTGTAGCGACGACCTTTTGCGACCTACATGATATCAATGTGACTGACACCTCCCGCTCACGGCTCTCCTTTATAACACACAACACCAGAGATTTGCATTATCATAGCAATTTATATAACTCGCTTTTTTTTTACTGTACAGTTTCGAGAAAAATACAAAAAACATTCTCCCGCTCCCCTTCAACAACAACGACAACAAGAACAAATGTCTCAAGACTAAAAAAGACTAAAAAAAATTCATACAAAACGCTATACACAGAAAGGTTACTTGTCCACCCCCTCATCCACCCAAAGCACTGAAATACAAAAATACACTCTCGCTCACGGGTACCACCGGTACCACTCTCCCCAGGATATAGAAAGACACCTTACAATGATTTGGCTGTCGTCGTCATTGTTTTTGTCGTTGTTGTTGCAGCCACTCCACTCCTGTGCACACAGCGTTCATGACGCCGTAACTCTTGAGGACGCCTAAATCTCGCCTGACACATGCAACATCCATAGGCACGATAGGAAGAATGGCAAGAAGCATGACTGCGGAGATTGGCCCGGCGCGTAAAGCGAGCATTGCAGCCAGGAACGGGACAACTAAACGGACGCGGACGCGCCGTTGCTTGCGATGGGGTCGTCATTGTTGTCGGGCTGGTGGATGCAGATGGGGCACTTGTCGTCGTCGTCGTCATCGTTGTGGTCGAGTCCGTCGTAATAGGTGCATGGAGAGCAGGGGGCGGAGGCGACGCGGATTTAGGGGAATGGTTGAGACCGGGAGGATATCGCCGATGTGTTCCATGAAAGGAGAGGGACATGTTGGGCGACGCAGAGGGAGAAGCTGGGGGAGCGGGTTGTGAGCGAATCTCAAAGGAAGCGGTGGAAGAGGTGGGAGAAGGGAGAGCCAATTCAGTTCCTAATGGATAAGCAAACGCGCCCTGGTCTTGTTCCTGTTCTTGTTCCACTAATGAGACCGGCTTTTCCATCCAATGCGGAGAGTGACGAACGTTGCGAATGGGTAGGATCAAGAGCCCTTGGAATCCGTCTCTCAAATCCCGTGGGTCCCCATGACGTCTCCCTCTAAAGTCAAAGTCAAAATCCACCCAGTGATGACGGTCCAATACATCGAGAGAAGGCGAAGGGAGAGGAGAGGGAGGAAGGTAATAGTCAGAATGACGTTGTAGCGAGTCCCGTAGAGGTAAACATGGGCGAGTGAGAGTCGAAACAGGGTCAAGAGGAAGAGGACGAGAAGGATGAGACAATGTAGGAGGAGGAGGAGGCGGAGGAGAAGAAGAAGAAGACGATGAATTGACGAGATCCTCTATCCGAATCCGCATGTTTAAAAAGTAAAAAGCGGGAAAGCGAAAGACAGCGTGGGAGTGGGAAACCAAAGCAAGAATAAAAGAGAAATGAGGAGGATTCCTTCTAGAGTTGTGTGCTGTTGTTGTGGGAAAGAGAAGAAGGCGTTTGGGGGGAGCGTTTGGCGAGTGTCCGTGGAAGAGAAGAGAGCGAAAGTCTTTTGTTTGTTGTTGCAAGTTGGCGGAGGGGAGAGAGCAAAAGAAACCAAAGCTGTTCTCTCCAATAAACAAGAAATACGCAAGTCTCCAAGAGTGTCGTTGTCGTCGTCGTTCTTGTCTTTTTGAAATCTGCGCCAAATTGCCGTGCGTGGGAACAAATCCTTGTCATATGCGTGGGAAAAAAGGGAAACCATGTGATGCCGCTTGTGTCACATCTGATCTCTTCTGTTCTTATCGCATCTTTTTGTTTTATCAGATCTCTTTATTACCGAAAGCACACTAGAACACTTGTTTTCCATACAGGTATTGGGGGTTTGAGCAATTTCATACAGCCATGAGAGTATTGTGCATACATTGGGAATTCACTCAAGAATACTCTTACTACTAATACTCTTACTGCTAATACTACTAATACTAATACTAGGACGACTGCTAGCAACTGATTAAAAGATCCAAACAAGTGGGGGGCAATTTCAATCTGTTGAATATGGGTGTGATGCGCAGTTGCTTTTAGATCGGGAGACGCGCAGGAAGAGGATTGTCTTTTTCTTGAAAAGAGTAACACAACTGTTGAAATGCCACTCTTTACAAATCATCCCGATTCTTTCCGTAAAGAGTGTTCAATAAACCAATCATTTTCACCAATGGATGACGTGATTCACAAGGGTAAAATAGGGGGGGGGCCTGTGGTTGGTGCGCGGCTCTCCATTTCACACTTTCACACATCATGTGTTGACCTTTTTTTGAAAAAGACAAGGATCGAGTCACGAGCTGGGTTACTGCGTGTTTGTTTATTGGGGGGGATCCCCATCGGTTGCCAGCACTCGTTGCATAAACAAGTGTTGGACGGAGGGTTTATCTACAATTGGGGTTTTTCCATTTGTTGGAGGCTGCGTTAGCCGCGCTCAAAACGAGTTGGGAGATGGTTTTGTTTTTCTTGCCCAAAAACCATGGGTGCTACTGCGGCCCTTTTACGTATATAACTCTCGTTGGTTTAGGTTTTGGGACTTTTTTGCCCCATTGCCCACATTGCACACATTTACTGAAACACCCCATCCATACACACATTTCACACTCCCATTAGTGGACAACACACCAATGAGTGTACTCGTACATGAGGGAAACACACAAACTGTTGAACCTTCCCCCAAAAGCCGAACCCCATCCCCCCCCCTCCGCCCCATATTTCACACTCTTCCACGATAAAGCTCCGGCCCAATGTTGTAAATCTTTACTGATTAGATTTCTGCTTTGGGCATGGGATCTCTTGCCCCAAAACTCTTGGCAACAAACTGGCAAACAGCAGCGGCTCAGCACACTAAGCGTCATATCAATTACGTAATAGAATCTCATGATATCACATGATTGCACGTGTGAAATCGTCCGAACTGAGCAAACGGGTTTGGTCATCACATCTTTAAAGTCAGCCGCGCTAGTTTCTTGCGGCAGTACGCAATCGTCCACCGCATTTTCCATTACGAACTTTTGATACCCCCCAACGTGACCGCATTCCAATGGCATCCCCGCAATGCCAGCGGGTCGTAGTAGCACAAGTGGACGGAAAAGAAGAGGAGGAGGAGGAAACAAATGTCGTCGTGTCCCTCCACCGTCATGCCATCAAGAGCGTAGCGTGTCCCCCGATGGATAGAAGAGTGTCCTCATCTACGGGATCCTTAAAGGCACCTAGAGGTGAGCGAAAATGTCGAGTTGCGATTGATTATTGTAACGCGTAATAAAATGTGGGTTTGTTGCTTGTCAGATATTTTGGAGCAAAAAGAGTTGGGACCAAAGTTGATTATTTTTATGGTATGTTTTTATCGGTATTGTACTTGCCATGATCTACATGACATGTGTTCAGTGTGATGACATCCTGTTGATGTCCTGTTGATTGTAGGTTGGATTGCCTGCGAGAGGAAAGTCATGTACGTTATTTACTTTTTGGAATGTCATTTTTGAGCTTGTTCATGACATTTTGTTTATTGGTGTGCTTAGATATTTGCAAAAAACTCGTGCGATGTACGTGTGCTTTTCTCGTCCCTTTTACATTTTCGTATCGTTGTTGTTTTGTTTTGTAACAGGAAACTGCCGAGAACTCTGTTATGCACAACGATAACATGTATTCTTGTTTTTTGTAGATTTATCTTGGAGTGGATTCAATACGCGTGTGTTTAATGTTGGCAACCGCCGGCGGGTGATGGCTACCAGCACATCCTCTTCACCCCCACCACCACACGACGGTCCTCTAGAGGTTCCGCATGAGGGCCATCATGATGGTCCTATCGACAGTGTGCATGCTGCTGTCACGGCATCCCATCTGGAACCGCCCAACATTTCGGTCACACCTCCCCGCACGATCCCACCCGACCGTGCCGATACCCCCGAACTCTTGGCGCCCATCCCCAAAATATCCTACAAACCCCTCGGCCTCGCTCACCTCCTCCTCTCTAAATTCAACAATGGATACCACGGCCCTGTCCCAGAACCCTGTCCCTCCCCGGTCGTCAATGCCGCACCCGGTACAACTCACGACGCAAAATTCTTTGACCCAGATAACCCCGAAGCGAAAGCCGTGCGCGAGAAATTGGCCATGGATACCCTTGAAGAGATTTTTGAGTGGTTGCATGGGGGTGGTAAAGTGGCGATTCATGATGCGACCAATTCGACTGTTCAGCGACGTCGTGCGCTGTTGGATCGTGTCAAGCGAGAAAAGGGCGTCAAGGCCATGTTTATCGGTGCGTAAGTTGTGTGTATTTTTTTTTTTTTTTTACAAAAGTCAGCCGTTCAAATGCCATCTCGCATAGAAACACTTTCTTATACAACCGTTTTTTTGGCTTTTAGAAAGTATTTGCACCGACAAGCGCGTCCTAGACGAAAACATTCGCATGAAACTCCAAGGCCCCGACTACAAAAACATGCCACCCAAAGAAGCCATGCGCGACTTTTTGGCCCGCACAGCAAACTATGAACGAGCATATGAAACAATTTGCGAGGATGAAGAACAACAAGATGATTTAGAGTCGGTTGTTTTTATGCTTGGTCATATTCACTTGTGATTTTTCTAGTTTTGGACTGATTGCGTACTCGTTTGTAGGTTTATTAAACTTGTCAATGTGGGCAAAAAAGTTATTGCAAATAATGTGCATGGGTACCTTGAAAGTCAGTGTGTCTTTTATTTGATGCAAATGCATATCAAGCCTCGAACGATTTGGTTGACGCGGCATGGCGAGTCAGGCAAGTATTGTGTGTGTGTGTGTGTGTGTTTGTCTTTTTGCAATGCCCTCTCTCCGCTCTCCTCCCCCCCACCAAAAATACAAAATACTGAATATTACGACAACTCTAGAATACAACGTCACGGGTCGTATTGGCGGTGACCCCCCCTTAACCCCCCTCCCCCCCCCCCACTCTTCCGCCCTAGCCCGCTTCCTGAACCACTTCCACCCCCCCACCCCCCCAACCCCCCCCCCCC